>WEIS01018568.1:8932-23825 GCA_013389965.1 Todus mexicanus | reverse complement strand
GATACTGGTTTTGTACATATTCGTATATATTCACTTTTTATTATTATTTTCATTTGTTTTTAGTAAAGCTGTTCCAGTTTCCTTTCCTACTCGATAAGTCTCTCTCCTTTATTTCCTTTCTTCCCATTTTGGGTGGGGAGGGGGAGAGAGCGTTCTGTTGAAGATTTGGGGGTGCCCTGACCCCAAACCGTGACAGTAATAAACATTCAAAGGGGGCTCAAAATAGTGTCTTTAACAGTGAGGCTGGTGTGATTAATGTCCAGGTTAATTTTGCATCAGTTATGGGAAAGAAAAGAGCTCACTAAGGAGTTATGGTCTGATAGTTGGAGGGAGACAGAAGAAAGAGTCTGTGTAGTTATGTTCCTGAAGTTGTTTTATAGCCTGGTGAAGTGACTCCTCCAGCCCTAGAAGAAAACACAGTTGTGATTCCAGCTGAAGTCAGTGGGAGCCAAGGAGGTTGGGTACCTTTGAAAATCAAGCCATTTAGCCTCAGTAAAGGGAGTGAAAATAAATGAGAGAGAGCATCTTTTCTTCAAAACAATACCACAATTGTTGCTCAACTGGTGCCTGAGACCTCCTGCCAGCAGCACCTGTGCCACCAGCTCTGTGCTTTGGCTTTACGCGACTCCAATTTCACACCATTTGAAGAAAAGTGTGAAAAAGCTTTTGGCTTTTTTTGTTTGTTTGTTTGTTCTGGTTTGGTTTGGTTTTGTTTGGGTTTTTTTGCCCACTAGGTGAACCTATTACCATGAGAGTAGGCAGTTTTTGCTATATATGCGCCATGTTATATATCGCTAGTATGACTCATTTGTCATTCTTAGGAATAAACACAATGCTTTGGTGAACAGAAGCACAAAGCAATAGAGATCTCAGCATCCAGAATGGATCTATCCTGACTATAAGTGTCACTCGTTCAATCACATGTTAAATTTTTGCCCTTCAGCACTTACTCATAGTTGTGTTCAGTCTCGACTGGCTCTGGAGACAAGATTATGCTTTGGTCAAGGCTCGTGACCGGTCAGAGAAATAAATTTGCGGTGTGAAATCTTAGCACTGACAAAGTCAGGAGGAGGTTTGCCATTAAACTGAATGAATTGCACCTCAGGCTAGAAGAGGGACTGTTGTGATCATATAGACCCTAACTCAGCAGTTCCTTCATCTCATCCTCATAACACATGGCTGAATCCAATGGGTAATGTCAAAAAGGCATAGCATTAATTTACTACCGGACAGCATGCTAGTTAACTACTTGAAATACTTAATGGAACCATTGGACCTTGCATTGCACTTCCAGTTTGAACTTCATTGACTTTTTTTCCAGTCTATATACCTCACTATGCTCTTTACCACAAGGGTTATTCTTATGGCCTTCTCAGAAGGATTTTTTCACTTATAAAAATATTGTTTTGTTTTTTTTTTTCAGGCATACAGGGGATTTTAATAGCATGGCTATGCTTTGAAAGGTAGCCCTTTGAAAAAGTCATGTTTGTGCTGAACAAAGTTGCTGCCCACAGTTTTTCGGCCACGTTTGCTCATGCAGATTATCCTACCCCTTCGCCATGCGGAAATTATCTAGACATTGGAAAAAAAGGGGAATACTGTCCTTAATTACCCAAGCTCTTAACTAAAGATATGTCTACATGGTCCAGTGGAAGCTCACACAGAGAACCTAGTTCTCATGAGGTTAACCTGTTAGCAGCTGCTAGACCAGTTACCATTGACAACAGAGGGGTCTCAGCACAATTGGTCCCTTAGCAGAGGTGAATCCAGGACCAAGGGATGCTCCAGACTTTATCCTGTGGTACAACTGTGTTTCTTCTGAGAACCACTCTGAAATACAGAAGTGCATAATTGCTTTTAAATAAATGTTTCAGCACAGATATAAAAAATCTTAATGCCTACAGCGCTGCACTTATGATGAGCAGCCCTACAATAACTGAACAACAATTTGTGTACGTACCCAAGGAAAAAAAGGGCTAGTAATAAGTTAGTGTCAAGCCTCTAGGGAATTAAAATATGAACATTGGGTTAAACATACTTTATTTTTAAAAACACTCAGGCAGCATCTTTCTATATAGCATGTTATTAAAACTGACATGAGTGACTATTAACTACTGTACATAAGCACACTCGTGTCATAACTCATGCTTTATTATGCAACTACAGGTAAGTACATAAAAATTCAATGACGTACTGTATTGCATCTTATTTAGATCACTGCTCCAGCGATAAGTAAAGTGTCACCAATAGATTTGCTCTACTAGTAATTCCATAATAAATTACAAACAGATTCACTGAAGCTAATGCTCTTGTAATTTATTTAACGTGATTTTATCCATTTATATTCAAGGTGCATTTTGACAAATACACTACATCGTTCAAAGAAAAAAAACACCACAAAACCCCCAAACCCAATCCAACTCTTAATGTCCCATGAGGACAGGATTAAGCAGCTACTAACCTAGAACCTCTGCATTTAAATGAACTTCAAGAGAGTGTCCTTCATCTGCTGTGGTTAAGGATAAAGACTACACAAGAGTGCACACAAGAACCACCACAGCAAAGGGCCGCCTGGTTCATGGCCCCAGGGAAGTTCAGAGAAAGGACATTTCAAGCATAGAAAGTGCCAAGGGAGTCTTTTCTGCCTGGTATCTACCTGTCAATAACCTGACTGAGACAAAAACTTCAAGATCCTTGTACTTAGCAGATTCATGTGTCTTCTGTAAATGTATGCGCACTCCACATGGACAATTTTCCACTTACAGGTACAGCGTGTCCTGTGGCAATAAGTTAGCAGTTTGGTCAAGAGCTTTCTGAAAATGTATTTGTTTGCTTTAAATCTACTACCTGAGCATTTCAGTTTTTCATCTTTGTATGATGAGAAATAGAAAATGAATATTTCTAATTAATTTTCTCCAATCTATTCATGATTTTTTCATCTTTGACTTTTCTTCAGGGGTCAGGTTCCTCTTCTGTTAATGTATGTGCTTGTCTAAAACAAGTATTCCTATCACCGTTACTGGAGTTCTTGGGAATAAAAAGGAGTTGATACGAGCACAGACTTTGGCACTGACTATCCATGAAATGGCTGCAGTGGACTTAGGGTTACCAAAATAAGTTTACTCCAAAAAGCGCTAGACAAAATGGAAAGCTGAACGTGTGCACAATTTTTCACTCATAATGGGGTGATGTCTTCATCAGATGCCTGCCCTACAGTATCTATGTAGCATAATCTGATTAACAGTAGAGATAAATAGGGATTAAAGGAGAGAAAAATAATCTCCGTGTATTTGGAAAGATTGTTTTCTTTAAAACCACATTCGCTGAAAGGAGAACTTTGCAGATTAAAAGAAATATGAAAACCCCCAACATTCTGGAGAGGAAGATGGGAGATCAGCATCAATGGTTAACCTTGAGGTAGATGAACAAGCAAGATGGTTTTGGGGGGCTACGTTGATAAGAAACATGTAAAACATGCTCTAACAGTGATCGCTAGATTCAACAAATGGTTTTGCAATTTGGTAATTGAGTTTATAACTAATGAGAAGTGTTGAACTGGTGCGCCAAAGCCTGTGGTCCCTTCTGTGGCTGTTCAGGTAAAACAGCTATAATGTCAACTGCAGAGCTGTATCCAGCAGGCACCCAGGTCTGCAGTGTTCCCTGGGATTCGTGGAAATTATGTGCCAAAATCCCAACAGAATTCCCTTGAAAACAGGCACTCCATCCACTTGCTTCTCTGGAAAATCCCATCCTTGGATCTTTCTAGCAGTACTGTCTTGGGCTGATTTTAGTGTTAATCTGAGTGCAGAAATGAGCTGTGCACATTTATTTGAGAATAACTATAAAATCTACTTGAGAAAAGTATGCAGTCAACTACTTAGTCTCTATCCTTAGAGGCGTATTTTTAATGTTCATGTATTTATTTTAAACATGTTCATTTATGTACATACAGTAATATCATTATAACCCACTCAATTAAATTAGCAGCACCATGAAAAAGGGATGGAGGGTTTTTTTGATTCAATTGTAAGCAAATGAAGCAGTAATAAACCCCCAATTAGCACTGAGGAAAATAGACTGAAGGATTTTTTTTTTTTTCCCTAGCATTTCACTGTAAACAAAAATGTGGGGCTGGTATTCAAGAGGAAGGAAAATACAATTTGAAGACACTTTAAATCTTCAGTGATTAATGTCATGCCAAGTGACTCATTAAAATTCCCATAAAAATATGACCGTAGAAAAGGATTTTCTTCTGAAGAAAAATCAAATGTAATTAAGAAGTGAGAAAGAGAAAGAATGGGAGAGGAATTGTCAGCTATAATCGAGCTAAGCTCAGCTGCGAAATGACACGTTTCAAGGGGAATGACCAGACCCTTTTTGAGGGCATCAGACTGGGATTTAAGAGGAGTGCACCCAAGTTCCAGTGTCAACACAAACGTCTCATTTGATGTCCGTGAAATCATTTATTGGTGGCTCAGAGTCTTGGCCATGAAGAGGAGATGATGGTAATTCCCCTTTCCCACCCTTGGACAGTATTGTTGGTTTTGATCAAGGGTTTGTGGCAAGTGCCTAGAAGATTTAGCCTGAGGAGATGGTAAAATTAGAAGTGTCTTTATTGTGGGTTTGATGGGGCAAGAAGTGTCTTGATTACAAGGTATCAGAGGTGTTCGGACCCCTTCCTGCTGACAAATCTTGAGCATCAGACTGTGAAGTATCATGTTCCCCACTCCTATAATCTGAGGACAAATATATTTACAAATCTGTCTCACAGCATTAGAGCTTGAACTGATGTTGTGCTGCCTTGCATCACTGACTTGAATCGCTGGTTGTCCTTTAGGGCTCTCATCCACTTCTGACGTCATTTCTGTCACAGAGTCCATTGCAGGACCAGGTTTTGTCAGGAGCCTGGCGCTGATATCCATCCCCTGTCCTGAACACTCACATTTTTGTGCTGCAGCCCCCAGCAATCAGTTGAAGGTTTGGCTTTAATTGTGTTGATCATGCTAATTTGTATCTGGCTTCAGCACACGCTATGCTATTTTTGAAGCAGGAAACATATCTTATTAAGGTGACAGGTGGTCTGGCACGCAGAGACAGGTCTGCTGTGTGTCACCAAAAAAACCAGAAAAAAACATAACTAATGAAAAGTTATTTTGATTTCAGCATTTCCTTCTTGGTTAGTGAATCCTTCAGTTTGATTATCCTGGGCAAAATGCTGATCACATTTGATTTCCCATTGGTTTGGGGTTTTAGGATTTTTTTGGTTTGTTTGTTTCCAAAAAGGAAAACAAAATATATCTGTTTTATAAATGGTACCATGTACCGCAGATGTCCTATGAGGATTCAATACAAGAAATGCTTCTTGAATGCAGAGAGCAAATAGGGAGGGGAGAAGGAAAGGGACCAAGTACTATTTATAGCTCAAGTCATCTCAGCTCAGTATTGTGACTACTTGCACGCACTGGCAGTGCAGGGATTCAGACTGGGAAGCCTGAACTGGGCTGCCCACACTGTGGTTGAACAGAAACATCATGACCTTTGTATGTCTAACCAAAGCACCTTTCTTAGGCTGCCTTATAAGACCCCAGGACTTTCAAGCTCTATCTAACAACAGCCAAGGTCTATTTTTTGCCAAGCACAGGGCACAACCCATGTCCAGAGCTGTGTGCCTGCCTCTAAAAAGCTGGCTGGGCATGATCCTGGCTGTGATGGTGCCTGTATCTCTTCTAGTCATTGGCTGGGAAAGTTAAAGGAGTCATAGGCTGCAAGCCCACTGGGGTCACAATAAAAGTTGAACTGCCTAGGCTGATCAGAGCGCTGAAGCGCTTTGTAACATGAAAAGTCATTTAGCTGTCAGAACAAGAAGTGGCAGCTTAGATACTGATCTCGAGGCCAAATATGGTTGACACAAATAACTTGTGCCCCTCGTAAAGTGAAATTTTCCTTCATTAAACATAGATGCATGCAGTGCAATGTTCAGCAGTTTGCTCTTTTATATCCAGGCTCTGATTGTTTTATTTTTATCCTTTAAGAGAAATCAGATGTTAGAGAGGAAGCTATTCTTAGGCTGGCTGTACAAGTGATCAAGCCAAGCATATCCATATAAGACAGCTGCTGGCAAATGACAATCCAGAGTTATGCTTTCATTGCAGAAACAGTAGTGTAAGTGCTGGGCATGTAGATGTGGCACCCTTGGGGAACAAGAGAGGAGCTGTCATTACGCTTCTGGTTCTCATCTCAGGTCCTCAGCAGTGTAGGAGTCTCTTTATACCAATAATTCATAGGAGAAAATTAATTCCTTGGTGTCACAACCTCCTTTGCACAGTTGTTAGTCCTACTGTGGAGGTTGGCTGCACCACTGCTAGCCTCAAGATGTTAAATTGAGCTGGATGAAGCTTCTTGGAGTTAGTAAGAAGTCACTGCTCCACACTGCCAGGTTGGTGAGCACAGACCCAACAACCAAGCTGGAGTCAGTAATGGTCTGATGGTGCTCAGGCTCTATCTATCACTTGTAATTGTCTGGATCTCATCAAAGAAAGGTCCGTGACATGGTGGAGAATCACTGTTCTCTCTTCTCTGTAGGAGCAACTCTTTCAGCAGCTGGTGTGGGCTGTAGACCAGAGAAGTAGGGGAAACAGTAACCTAGTAGAGCAGAGAGGGGAGGAAAACACACTTTAAAGGGCAGGTTTATGGCAGCAACAGTTCCAGGACCTCTCTGCTGCTCTGGGCTGCATATCAGTTTCCTGTAATGAAACATTTACACATTAATTGTTCCTTTTGCCTGTAGACCCCATCTTTTCCCATGTGTTCATACAGTATCTGGCCCAATGGCCCTTTGTTCTCATTCAGGATCTTTAGGTATTGCTGTACCAAGAAGAAATCCAACAACCTGTCTAAGTGTGTGACCCCAGGCACTGACAATGGGCTTTGTCCAACAGCTCAGGGGGTCCAGTTGACCTACCCTGTCCCACGTCACGGATGCAAGAGCAAACACATTCTGGAACACCAGAATGTCACGGGGCAGTCTGCTACTGTAGGCAAGGTGCAGCACAAGGGAGGTTGTGGTTGGCCTAGAAGTGTAAACACTGAACCAGACTATTGATATCAGGTCCTGAGATTCTCTAAAAACTACACGTAAAATGTGGGGCTGGTGAATGACGGAATCACAGAATGATAGGGGCTGGAAGGGAGCTCAGGAGATCATCTAGTCCAACCCTCCTGCCAAGGCAGGTTCACCTAGAGAAGGTCGCACAGGAACACATCCAGGCAGGTTTTGAATGTTTCCAGAGATGGAGACTCAACCACTCCTCTGGGCAGCCTATTTTCCAGTGCTCCATCACCCTCAAAGTAAAGAAGTTCCTCTTCACGTTTACATGGAACCTCCTATGTTGAAGTTTGTGTCTGTTACCTCTTGTCCTGTCAATGGGCACCACTGAAAAAAGACTGGTTCCATCTTCAAGATACCCACCCTTTAAGTATTTATAAGCATTGATAAGATCCGCTCTAAGTTTTCACTTCTTCAGACTAAAAAGTACCAACTCCCTCAGCCTCTCTGCATGAGAGAATGTTCTAATCCCCTAATCATCTTCATAGCACTTTGCTATACCCTCTTCAGCAGCTACCTGTCCTTCTTGAACTAGGGAGCCCTGAACTAGACAAAGTACTCCAGATGTGTCCTCACCAGCGCAGAGTAGAGGGAGTGCCAAAAAATATAAATGTAAGGAATTGGGGTTTCTCAATTTGGAGGATGGAGTCCAAAAATAGAAATGACTCTTGCTTCAGACAGTAATAAAATATACTGCTCTCAATGATCAGCATGTATAGGGTAAGATGTAGATGGCTTAAATCATGACAAAAAAGACTTAGATCAGGAAGAGCTTTTGTAACAGTAAGAATAATAAAGAAGATGGGGACGTTCCATCACTGAGTTTTTAAGAACAGAGTAAACACATACTGGGAATGGCTTACGTGTACCTAATCCTGCCTTAAGGAGGAGGGGTGGGTTATATATGAGTTTAGCTTTATTTCCTAGAAGTCAAATTCTTCTGATTTGCAAAGCAATTTGGTACCCGGCTCCAAGGATTCCCTTTAGAAGTGTCAGACTAAGAGATTCTGAGCATTTTTGCTAATAGCTTCACTTATTAACTACATTAATACAAGTTAATCATTAGTGTCTCTACTCAGCTGGCAATTTACTTATTGGCTTTTGCCTTTGGAGGGTGTGATCCTGTCATATACCAAGGTCTGGGTATTTTGCAATAGAGACTCACTGAAGTTAACAAGAGTCAGGAATCTTCATTCGTGTCCCTGGCCATGCCTTAATTTCCATTAAAATCCTTAAACATTTTATTTATGTCTTAAGATATTACCATATGAATCTCTTAAACTACTACCCTGCTGATGACGCTTTTGGGAAATTGCCAGAAGAGATGTATTCCTGCCTTTTAGCTGGATACAAAATTAGCTAAAACTAACCACAGTTTCTTCACCCTAATGAATATTATCTTTAACTTGCTTTTTATCTGGCCAGGTGCTTACACCCATGCATGTGAGTATTGATTACTCATATGCTCGGTTCTACTGAAGTCACTGGGTAACTTAAAAGTCTTGTTTCTAGGAATGAAGTTTCATATTTGTCATGGTTTGGGGTCAGGGCACCCCCCCAAATCTGCAACACAACACTCTCTCCCCCTCCCCACCCAAAAAGCGAAGAAAGGAAATAAAGGAGAGAGACTTAGCGATTAGGAAAGGAAACTAGAAGAGCTTTACTAAAACATGAAAATAATAATAACAGTAATAATAAAAGGTAAATATATACAAATATGTACAAAACCAGTATTGAAACCAACCCCCCCAGATGGTAAATACGTCCCTGTCCCCACTGATGCTGTGGAAGGGCCCAGCGGCAGACGGGAACCGGGAGCTGGATTCAGGGATGCGGCCCAGAACCTGGGGCCCAGCCAAGGCCTGAGCCGGGGGCTGAGACCGGGGCCGGAGGCCTCAGGGCAAAGCTGAAGCTGCCAAGGCCAAACCAAGTGAGGAAGAGTCCCGAAGCTGAGAGAGCAGNTCTTTTCAGTTCACAGGCCTCCCTGAAAAGGCAAATTGCATCTTTCAGAAAGCATAGGTCATACCTGCCATCGCTTGATCTGTAAAGCAGAGAGTTTGCAGAAATATCTATTTCTCCATGGATTCTCTGATTCCTCGGTGTCTTGACTGTTTTGGTTTTCTCCCTTTTTTGGGGGAGTGAGCCTCACTACTTAACTAAAACAGAAACTTTTAACCACTATCAGAGGAGTGCCAAGGATTAAACTTCATCCTGCCATTTCCCACCACTTTTTATTTAAAGACTGTCTTTTTTCCTGATGAGACTTCTGCTCAAAAAATCCACTTCTGTAATTACATTTCCCTGGGGTCTTTTACTGTCAGTTTTGGAAACCACGTTCACAGGTGAAAATAGCCCTCTCCCTCCCTCACTGTATCTACAAGGAAAAGTGTCAACATTTATTTACTTCCCGAACTGGCTTTTCTGTCTTGCTGAATGAGACCTTTCTCCCTCACCTCCTAACCCATACTGTATTTGCATGGCTTCAGATAGATAGTAAAAGCACTCATCTCCATTTATCTGAGCCTTGCTATAAATCTCCACGTAGCAGAGAGTGCAGCGTTTTGGCAGAAGCAAAAGCATGGCTCGCTGAATAAGAGAGTAAAGGCTGCCGACATGCTCTTTCGGCAGGTGCTGTTGGGAATTAGCTTATCTTCCAGAGCCCATTTTCTGCCATGAAGTGAAACCCCTTTAGTCTTAAAACCACTGAGATTCCTGCTAAGAGTCAGCACAAGCCAGGAATTCACTGAAGAGCTTGAAAAAGTAGCTGAATAATGCCAGGTGATGTCTTTGGGGAGGGAAGTATTGATTGGGAGTGGGGAGGGAAGGGTATCGATTCAGATTTTTACATTTCAGTAAAATGAGTTTTCGTCTGGTTCCTCCCCCTTTCATCTCCATGTCCTCACAGACCTGTGCTGCTGATCAAGCCACTTCCCCACTGCAGAGGCAGCTCCACTGTCTGATCTGTGTTTTTAATAGGTGGCAAAGGCGCCTAGAGCTGTCCTTAAAGCCATATAAATCTAGGTAAATGCAGCCTCCCTGCTCTGCCAGAAAGCACTTGAGCAGCCCAAGAGGCTGGGCACTGGTCAGAGGTTTCTCCCCACAGTGCCCTGGTCTGGTGGTGGGGTACCCTGTGCAGAGATGGGAGTAGGATGGGGACAAACACTCAAAGAGCTGTAGGATTTCTCTGGTCAGAAATACTGGACTCAGAAAATTCTAGAAGTACTGCAGTCCAGCAGGGCAGATGCTGGGGCCTCATCTAAAGAAGATACCAGAAGCCTGTGGTTCATTGAGGAGCTTTTCCCATGGGCATAGTGTGTTCATGATCTACCTCCATCTCTCTGATGCTCCCACAGTGTGAACCACAATATTATAGTCACCTAAACTGTAATTCCCATTGGACAATACACGGGTCTAGTATGGGCCAAAAGAAGTATCTGATGCATCAAACTTTTTGATGACAACTTTGAGGGCAGAGCCTGAAGACAGGGTCATTCCCTATGGGTCTAAAAAACTATGTTTTATAAAGTCACTGAAAAGATTTCCTAGCAAGGAAGACAAACTTGAGTCTCCACTTCCATTTATGAACTCTCCATCATGCCTCTTTTCAAGCTCTGTGTGTCCTCCAGCAGCCAAGGTAAGTGGAGGATCCCTGGGAAGTACAGGATTACTGCTGTGGGGCACTCCTGGGGAAGGGCAAGGAGGGTGCTACACCCTCATCTCTGGTGGGCATCTGGCACACTCTCCTGGGGGTCAGAAATCAGCACACGGTGGCAGCAGCCTTGGTCTGGTATGAAAATGAGTCTGTTGTGCTCTGCATCCTACATCTTACCCAGTCCCCTCTCCTCCACCTTGCCCTGGGAAACTACACCAGCAACAAAAACATACTTCATAGCAACTCACTTTGCATTCCTGTGGCATCATCCAGCAATCAAAAATTTGGCTCCTCAGCCATAGGGGAATATTAATTTCTGTCATGTTGCCGATGGGAAAAACGATGTCCACAGAGGTGAAATGGAAGCCTGATCATATGTCTTTTTCTTGCCAAGGACTTTGCAGAGAGCTAGCATCAACAAAGAGAAGGACTTGTTTGCCTCGGTTTGTGTGTACTCACAGCTCTCACTCCTCCCTAAGGATCTGAATTCACTCTGTCTGCTGACTCCTCCACTGTCAAACGCGTTTGTCACCACCTTCAGGTTCCTCTCAGCTTTGCCCGTACACCTCGAAACCTACCCATGCTCTCTGCAGGTCTGTGTCCAACCTTTGTAGAGCTGCTTTTGTCTCATCTGCTTTCTCAGTTCAGGCTCTCCCACTTCTTCCAGCCCCAAAGTATCTGTATCAGCCATCATACCATCTTCTGTACAAAATTCAACCATCCTGCACTTGCCTGCTACATCCCCTTCAAAGGCTCACACTTGACTTCCTGTATTGAATGTTTTAAAGAAACCCCAACCAAACAAGAAAAGAAATAAACCCTGTTTCTCCTTAACATCTCCCTGTCCTTGGCATTGGAACTATTCCATTTAGAACAAAAGGAAAGCAGCCAGTGATTAGCAACCCCAGCAAACTGAGCAGGGTGTGCACATCCAGTTGGGTATTCACTGCTTGAATGAAGATCACGTTTGTCAGTGAAGAAGGAGTGGGACTATTTAATGCCCTGGCCTGTGGTGGCATTTGTCTCTTCTTCTAGATCACAATGAATATTAATATACTTGAACATCTCGAGCTGTTTAAATCTCCCAGGCACTTTGCAAATATTAATGCAATTAATTTGTCATCCTTCATTGCTAAAGATGGTATTTTCTCTCTGGCTAATAAAGATCTCTCTGAGGAAGCAATACTTGGATTTTTGAAAGTACCAAATGGCAGGACTGTTGTTGTTTATGTCGAGCAAATAAGGACTCCCCAGATGCTTTTGCCAGTGGAAAAGCGTGTCCCAATCTGTTAGCAGCCTTCTTCTTACAAAGAAACAGCACCTCCAGCACAGGGCAGCTTAGCAAGGTTGAGACAGTCCTCTCTGTGTGGGAAGGTGAGAGTGACCTGCATTGTGTTATCCACTGATGAAAACGTTAAGACGACAACTTAGGTATTATGGATCTTGTACCTACCTATGTACTTCAGGACAACCTACGTGCTAAACCTAACTACTCCTTACTGCATCATGTTGTTTAAACCATCACTGGGGGTTACATCTGGATTGCTACAGCAAGTGAAAACTGCAGTTACACACCAGGACACCTCTAGGGTATTCGGCTTTGCAAGAATCAGACGCACTACACCCCAAAGGGTATTGCAGTCTGCAGATGCTCCAGTAACACTGAGCTAGATGGTTCAGTGGGAGACTTCAGTACCTGGAGCTTGACAAAGCTGACCCCTAAGGATTTGGCAGGGCCCTGGATGGGTTCTGAGCGATGTGGACATGTGATGATAGCAGGTTAGTTCTTTTGCATCAGCCTATGCTACGTGGCAAATACCTCTCTCCTGTCATTTTTCCACAAATCACCATAACTTCACCAACTCCATCCCGTTTTGCTTTTGAAAGCTTAGAAGGTGATTACCAAGAATTATATGGTTACAGGTTTTTAATTTAGTAATGAGGTCCCCCTTAGCCTTCATAGGTGTAATCTGTATGAAAGCAGCAATCACCACGTTTTTTTCCCAGAATCACAGAATTTCTCAGATCAGAAAAGACATTTAAGATCATCTACTCCAATCATTAACTTAACACTGAGAAGACCTTACCTAGTTTAATCAAGCTCAAGGACCATCGGAGACCTTAGAGAAGTAAACTTCCAAGCAATAAGTCAGTGGCAAGGTACAGGGACCTCAAGATGGTATTTCATATCACCCTAAGCTCTGAATCCCTTCATTTTATGTTGAGAATAGAGGGACACTTGGATAAATTCCCTGCTAGACGTGTAAGGCAAGTTGAATCCACCACTTGAGAAAATGCTCCATGTGAATTAGATTCATTATGAATGTGTAGATGTAGGATTTGCTGTTCTTAAGTTTAGGGACACTCTGGACTCTAACAAACTCAGAGGTCTCCATCCAGGGGGCAGGTACAAGCAAGGACACTGCAATGATGTCTTGTGAATCTCTGACCAAGTATGGATTTCAGGACCTGTCCTACTGCTCCTAATCAGCTGCTTCGTAATAGCTCTTGTAATCTGTAAGGCTGCAGGACTGCAAGATAGCTCTATTCCCCCCTGATCCCTCCCCATAGCATGTCCTAATCACTGCCTGGCTGCTACTGCCTCATCTTCATTAGAATGACACTTCAATATTCATGCAGATTCATTCAGCCACCTTTTGCTGTCTTCGGCTCTCAGGCAGTGATATTTAAGCCTTAATCCCAGAGTTATTGGTCATGACTTTAGTCTTTAATTATCATGAGAGACCAATGAGAGGAGCTAACCCTTGTATAAATCACTCTGTAACAAGAGAAGCAGCTAATCTTTCAGAAGATTTAAACCTCAGAAGCCATTTCTGGTCAAATCCAGAGCACTATTTAAAATAATTTGGGCAGAGAAAGGAGGAACTCACATTGGTGTCCTGACTTCACTGATGCTGGAAAAACAGGGGTTCTTCAGGAGGAGCACTTGGTGACACCAATAACCTGAACTCAAGAGCCTCAACACAGTGAGGTTAAATATCATACTGATGTATCCTGACACCAAAGCAGCCTGACTTCTGGCTACTTGGGCACAAAGTCTCTCCTAGTGCAGCATCCAGGATCTGAAAGGAATTTCAGTGAATAGCGGACTGGTTTTTGTTAGGAAGGTCTCCCCTGTGCTCACACCTCCCTCTGTGGCATCTGGGAGAACCTAAGCTGTTCCTGGGATTTCTGGGTGCGAGAGAGTGTGAAGAGCAGTTCAGATGCAGAATACACTAGACACGATGTGTTTGAGAAGGTGAGTGCAGTGGAGTGCTCAAAAATTTTAGAGGGTCCCAACCACCAGAGAACTGCTTTTGGTAAATTGAGGCACATGAGAGCATGGTTTCCTATAACAAACCTGTGATCAGTAGGCTGTATAGGCAGGGAATGTGGGTTTAAGGCCTTGGGTACACCACTGCAGAAACATGTTCCCATATTACTTGTGCCAGGAGCAACGGTGCAAATAATAGGGGATGCTTTTGGGATTAGTCATGGGCAGTAACACTTCAACCAACACTATAACCAAGACTTTGCCTGCTGCTCTCACCTCTGGGCAAACCCATGCGCCTTTTGAGCAGTGACCAAGCAGAAATCTTGAAGACAGCTGCCCCCTGTTTGAGAGATGAGCTTGTCCTCTGCAGGTGTTTCTTCAGGCAGCAGTCACGCTCTCTTAGCACGTCTTGAACCTCCCTACTGTCAGCATCACATGAACATTATGGGGAAAAGGCACTGCACACTCTCAGGGCTGAGACTCTAATTACTTTAAAAGTATCTTTATGTCATTATGTTCGCATTAAAATAATAATTTATCACTCCTCATTGTACTCGTAATGATGCCTGAAAATAATGGGCTTGAATCAATACTGTGCCCAGTATAAATGTGGTGGAAAATCAGGAAGGACCTTATCAAAGCTGACTGCATGTCCCTGATTTTTTGGCTTATTTGCTGTTTTTACAGAGTATCTTCTAAGGGCAAGCTCCTGTCATGCAGATGGATCCTGCTGAGGGGTTCAGTGAGACCCAGAAGTTGCATGTCCAGTGTTACATTTTGATGCATCTGGGTCATGTTTGGCTATGGCACATCCAGTGAAGAGTTCATCTGTATGTATACACATATATCAAAAAAATCCTTC
>WEIS01018565.1:1137-19196 GCA_013389965.1 Todus mexicanus | reverse complement strand
TCTTCCCCTAATGTGCTGGGTACCCTCTTTTCAGAAGCTGCCCACTGAGCATCTAGCCACTGATCACTGCCCTTTGAGCCTGACAGCCCAGACAATTTTCTATCCACACAGCAGTCAGATTAGGCAGCCAGGGTCTTCTCAGCTACCAAATGAGAACACTGTGGGAGACGGTGTCAAAAGCGTTACCAAAGTCAAGGTATATTACCTCCACGGCTCTTCTCTCATCTGCAGAGCCAGTCATTTTGTTGAAAAGGCAATCAGGTTGTTCAAGCATGATTTGCCCTTGAATGCCTGCCGTGAACACTCGCAGTGCCTTAATACAGCTGGCCTCGTAGTCTTTTAATTTTAACACCTGCAAACTGACAATCTCAGTCCTGCAAAGCTGTTGAACCCCAAACTAATGCTGAAATGACACAGCAAACACCTGCTGCACTTCAGGACATCATAGATTTGTATTTGTTTTTTCAGAGAGCAGTTCGAGGAATGGCAAAAGACTCTGTAAGATCATACTTGCAAATTAACAAGCAATAGTAGAAATAATAAATTTTTAAGTACTTCCATATCTCATTCTTTGGTGGTGTCTTTTATTTCTCAAATGAAGACTTAAAATTAAATCAAATTAACTTAAAACTACTGAGTAATAAACAGAGGAAGAATTTTCAGTCATTCAGATGTCCTAAACATTAGTTATGAGACATCTGATTACAAGCATTCCTTAGTGCAATCTTCTAGTTGTATTTACAAGGGTATATAGCTACACACAACACATGCACATCTTAGACAGGTTTCCAGGTCACATAAAGGTATATACGCAGTAATTACTGTTAGCATTTTTGTCAATACCATCATTCCTATTAAGGTATTCCACATGCAGCATTTTCAAATACCAGGTTTCATTTGCTTCCAAATACCGTGTTTTGAAATCATGGCAGGGCATGTCTGTCTTTCAGAGGCACAAATAAACAGATCAGTTAGCGAACAGTAAAGGTCAAAGCATAAATCAATCATTTTGCTAATAAGCTATCTTCAAGCAATATCTGTACAAGGAACAGAAGAACATTTAGTTTGGTGTTCTCTGCACAGGTATTTCAAGAGAAAAGGCTCGTGATTACATCCAGATTCCCATCAGTCCTCTGGGAACAGAACTTTAAAAGGCTGGATAGCTCAGAGCTAAATGTTGTAAGAAGCAGGCACTAGGCCAGCCAGTAAACTAATTGCATGCATTATACACTATCAGTTGAAGGAATGGACATTTAAGTGTATCTGTAATATTTGCAAACAACATTTCTATTATCTTCATCTGTTGAAGACATAGAACATGCCTCTTTTTCCAGCTTTCTGGTAGTTTATATTTTTTCTTCCTAAATATTTCTTCTCACAGGACTATGCTAGGTACACTTGTACTTTCGCCTCTGGACTCACTTCTGGTCCTGAGGACATACAATGACTAATTCCTCCTTTTCTATTGTTTTTACCTGCACATATTTTTGTTTGTTGGTTGTCTGTTTGTCTTACACAGGTACGTTGACATTCTGGGCATGTTGTAAAAGGTATTTAAATCACATGAGGTAAACAGTGATTGGAATGGTTAATTGTATCACAGAGTATCCTTAGCATTCAAACACCATTATTTAGCAAAAACTACCACTTTCCAAGTTCCTGTGATATCAGAGCACATTCATAGAGGACAAATAACATGGCACAGACAGAGGAGGAAGGAAGAGTAAAAGCCAGAAGCTGCCACAAAATGAATTTGCACTTTACTAAGTGCATGTGTTGATAAGCAATACCCTTCTTCTTCTTTTGGAAGTTATGAGCAAAGATGGATCTTGGAAATCACGCATGTGGCAGAAGAAAGCAGCATAAAATCTCCAACCTAAATGGCAGCATTGCCTTGCCTTTATGAAGAAGACAGTCTTAAACGGAGGAATAATTAGGTACCACTGAGGTGAACTATTGCTCAGTATTGTTACACATGACATGAGGATAACATTGACTTTCCAGTTCTTTATAGAAATACAGTAAATACAAAGTATTTGGCAACTGAAACGAAATTTCTGCAAGACAAACTGTATTTGAAGCCCTTACCCACAGAACCTATAGTCAGGAGGTTCTGCTTGTAACTAAGAAGCACTGCAATATACGCTGAAGTTTAATATTCCTTATTTATAGTTAGCTCAATACAAAATGGTACCTTGGTGCCTTGGGCAGAATTTATTGGCTAAGGGCAAAACTCAGCTGGGCCTAGTGAAATAATATATTTATTTGTTCTTTTTTGGAGAAATTTTGAGGAAGTCAAGCATGAGTAGTTATTTACTGTTTCAGAGATATACCATGCACCTTAAAAAACCAGTGAGACACAGAAAATGGAGTGGTCAATGCAGTAGTGATACTCATTGAAACGATTTTAGTGCCAGCCAACCGTGAATGTTTTTATGAACACTGAACGTAAGAAGGCCACAAGTCTACTGCAATTTGGTAACACATCTGAAGAAAAAGGTTTGCTTTGTTTAACAAATAACTGGGGTTCAATGATCCACTTCAGCTGTGGGAAGCTGGTATGAAGTTGCACAGCAGAAATTGGATACAATGAGAGCACTGTTATTTTAAAAGATCAATGATGAGAGGAGGTTATGGCAGAATTTCAGCAGTCTAATTAGTCATGTTAGTAGTATATCCCAAAGAGCTTGTGTCAGAAAAAGAATGGGTATTCTTTTCACATGAATCATCTATTAATCACCTGGAATAAGGAGTAAACAGCACATTAATTAAATTTTAGATTATTCCAAAATGGGAGGTGCTGCAATAACTTATATAGAGGTAAGACAAAAAGCCTGTCATGATTGAAAATAAAAATTGGCAGTTAGTAGTAAAGTGGGTTCTATCTAGAAAAATACAAGTGAGCGCATTTAAGACAAATAAGAAAAAATTCGACAGGAATACCTGGGGAAAATGACCTGCGGTAATAAATGTAATATGAATGTGTAACACAGGGTTGCAGTGAGTAAAAAATGTTTCATTTCATAAAGCAAAGGACATTCTGAGATATTTGGTTAAAATATGGATGCTTGCAGGACAACGGCAAAATCTGACTGCAAATTATCTTTACAGCAAAGTATCTTGAGTCTAATTTCAGAAATGTTTGAAGCAAATTTGAAAACAAGTCTTGTAATTTGGAGAATGAATATGCAGTTCATAATGGCCTTCTTTGGTAGTGGATGGGGCAGGGGATAGTATTTTTCTGACCATGTTTACTTATTTAGTGAATTCTAATTGCTAAATTTGTTTTCAGTCTTTCTTCATCTCTTACCTAAGAAGAGACGTCAACATTAACAGGAAAGCCTTACGGTCCATATGCATGCTCTATGTTCAATAGCCAAAATCTGACAGATAGATTGATGTTAGCATCAGAAAAAGTTGTATACATTAATTATCTGTGTGACTAACCTCAGAATCACACTTTCACAAGGAATGTGTCTCTAGAAGTGCTCTACTCTCTAGGCATTTCTAAACAATTGCCCAAATTCCTTAACAAATAGCACTGAAATATTTGGAAACAAAACCAGATTATTTAAAGTTTGAGCTGCCCTGATTTACTCAATAATTAAACTGTGAAACAAGAAGAAATGAGACTTATTTGGAAGGTAACTTCCCTCCAAGAAGGAATAGAACAGTAATCTATAGATGGTAAAGATTCAGCGATAGAAAAGTTGTCATCCACCTTTATTATTTAATGAACAAATAACACTATCATCTTACTAGAAAATGTGAGCTGTTTCCATTGTAAAGCACAGTACACCTAGGTAAAACCTAGATCTATTTCCTGAAGAGACTTCAGGTCAATGCCCCAGCACTATATAAACGTGATACTCCATTAACTCTCACATGTTTTGCAAACAGAAGCTGAAAAGAAACCTTTTAGCTGTTGCAGAACTTGCTGCACTTGTTCATAAATGGCCTATTAGCGAATTTGATAGCGTGCTGTTTTGCTGGGTAGTCTAATAAAGTCCTTTAAATAGACTAAGTGGTAAGGTATTCATGGGAGCAGGGTCTGGCGCTTTCCTGGGAGTTTGAAATCTGTATTGCTACTTGGATGTTTTCATGTCATATCTGAACACAAGCAGACAGCCAAGCACTGAGTTATTGAGTTTTTCCTTCTCAAAAATTCCTCCTCCTCATGTTGTTACTTTCGACAATATTTTGTTCTTATCTCCAAGAGTTACTTTCCACACTGCATGGTAAGACGATTGAATTGTCACCTCTCTCGCTCTTTCTATCCCTTCCTCCCCTTTTATCTGAAGAAACCACAGTGAACTATTGCTGATTTAACAAGCTAAACTAGTTTAGTTGTTTTAAATTTGGCTGATGATATGCATGACCATTACAGTAAGGTGACCTTGTGGTTGAGTCTAAACTTTGACTTCTAAAATTTTTGAGCAATGTGAGTTTAGCTATAACCAGTCTACCTATGTTCATTATATTAATGAAGGAAATTTCAAGTGAGAAGGATATGTGTCCTGGTTTGGGTTAGAACAGAACAATTCTGTTCTATGATTTTTATTTTTCAGCTAAGTCTGTTTAAGTTAGCAGCATGTTTTTGCAGAGTGTCTGCTTCTAGCAGTGATAACGCTCCATGTTTATAGTTCGTACCAAGGATTTGTATGCAAACCGAGGTCACTGCTAGATTTTCTGTACCCAGATGGGGGTGCAGAAAAGTAAAGGCTGCACCTTCAGGGAGGAGCAAACAGGACAGGGGACCCTAAATTAGCCAACGAGGTATTCCATATCCATATACATCATATTCGGTATAAAGCTGAGGGATCACAAGGGTGTCGCCCTCTTGCTTCTTCTCTCTTGCCCCTTCTTCTGGCCCTTTCACCATTTTGCCCTTTGTCTTTCGTTTCCCTGAGATCGAGCTGCTCTCTCAGCGTCGGGACTCTTCCTCACTCGGTTTGGCCTTGGCAGCTTCAGCTTTGCTCTGAGGCCTCCAGCCCTGGTCTCAACCCCCGGCTTTGGCCTTGGCTGGGCCCCAGGTTCTGGGCCGCATCCCTGAATCGAGCTCCCGGTTCCTGTCTGCTGCTGGGCCCTTCCACAGCATCAGTGAGGATGGTGACGTATTCATCATCAGGGAAGGCTGGGTTTGATACTGGTTTTGTACATATTTGTATGTATTTACCCTATTATTATTGTTATTATTATTATTCATTTTTCTTAGTAAAGCTTTTTTAGTTTCCTTTCGTAATTGATAAGTCTCTCTCCTTTATTTCCTTTCTTCTCTTTTTGGGTGGGAAGGAGGAGAAAGCATTCTATTTCAGATTTGGGGGGTGCCCTGACCCCAAACCATAACAATATGTAAGGTCTGAGTATCAAAACAAGATTTTAAAAAGACAGAAAGAAAAAACCCAAACCTAGGAACACTGATGTCCTGTATACAAGTTGTATGCTAGGAAAACAAAGGTTACTAATTTGAACATGAGTAATTTCAGGCAGTATATTTTAAATCTTGGCAAGCAATAATAATTAAAAATTTTCTTTTTTCAGTAGCAATTTATTATTTTAAATTATTTTAAATATTTTTATACCAAAATGTACTTTCAGCAAAGATGCCTTGTTTTGCCCTTTTATCTGTGCATCCTATAGCCATCAGAAAATTATCTTGCTATCAGTATATCTAGTAATAGTACAGCACTTACAATGCAAGATTGTTATTCATCTCCTCATTTAAATAAAAATGAAAAAATTTCTCTAAGTCACAAGCAAAAACACTGAGCAAGCAACAAAAAAGAAATAACACATGGTCACATTATTAACTTTTTAATTTCATATGGGCATGAGGAGCACCACACAAACCTTCACCAAACAAACTCACAAGCAATATCATCACTTGAGCCCCAGTTTGAGACCTGCCAACAGAAAATCCAGGGATACCTTCATTTACAACCTATAGTACTGCATTAGGGATGCTTAAACCATCCCCATAAATAGTGAGTGGGTCTATGCTATTTTCCCTTAATGTATATTTGCTTTTACTCCATAGATTACATAAAAAGCCTCTCACATCACTGCTAGTCCTAAATTAAGTATGGATTATAGCTTTCCTGCTTAAAGTAGTAAAAGTAAATAAATACAATATAGGTTATTGATAAGGGCATTGCCAGTCTGCGTAGTAACACATTTTCTTTGTAAAGAATTTGCAAAAAGCAGCGTTAGAGAAGCAAATTAAAGAGATTAAGACATTTGGAAATGTTAGTCAAACAGGAAATGACTATTGTTTTTATGCTGTGCTAAAATTCAAGCTGTGCATTTGAAGGAGTAATTACAGATACTCTTTGCATTCCAAAGTCTGTTTTGAGTTGAAGAGGAAAAGCAAGTGCCAGGAGAAGAGCAGATTTACATGCTACATAATACTCAAGAACAACAAAAACTTCCTGCTGGAAAACAATCCTCAGGTAACTGCTGCCTTCTCCTGCTCATACCTTTAGATGATTTACAACAACCTGTAACCTTTGAAAAATAAATTCATCGACTGCAATGGCAATAAAGCCCCGTGGATTGTCCAGTGAGAGACCTTTGCTGAGGTTACCTTCCGCAGGTCATCAGGTTTCAATGCTTAACTGTCCTTTCACGGGACTAAGCCCACCATAAAAGTATAGTCAGTTTTCATCTGTCCTTCTCTCACCTCTAATCTTCCTCTTCACACCGCTTTTCTTGCATGCACCTCTTTAGAAACAGATAAACAGAACCATTTCCTCCTAGGCACACTGCTACTACAGTGATAAAGTTTGAGCAAGCAACCTACTAATGCATAAGGAGAAAACCAGATCACGCTAGAGAAACACATCTCTCAGCAATGTAACTGCATAAATCACAAGCATAGCACAGGTGAAGGTGAGGATAAGGGGTTTTATTTCCAAGTCCTTTTTGAAAAGTGGTGGGCACAACATTGCTTTGGCTTGCTGCAATTTATTTTATGCATTACCTGAAAATGCAGTTGATCCCCATGCAAAGGCCTGGCATTAAGTCTGTGTGTATTTAGGTCCAGTATAGACTTATCCTTGGTCTAAGAACTGAATAGAGATTTTTCTCGTTTTAAATATTGCCATGAATTTCAGCGCCTATGAAAGAAAGTTGTCCAAACCAGACACATTAAGGAAGAGAATGTAGCAATATAAGATGCCAGAAAATCCAAATAAATCCCTATGCTTTTAGGCTTTCCTGTGAACAGCTAAGCATGGTATTATCCTGGCAAGAATACTATTGTCTCTCTGGATCTGTTGTTAGAACTGGTCAATTATTACTTTGAACTAACTCTGATATTATTTTCCTTTCCAAGAATTATGTAAAATCAGAAAAAAACAGGTACAGAGTTCTCAGACCAGCAGTACCTTCAATCCACAAGGAGCATTACTGAAGGTTCATTTGAAAATTTTTCCTTTTTCTCTTTCACTTTTCAAATTTTCATGATATTTTGTTTTGGCATTAAAAAAAAGTTCTTATACAAGAGCATACAGGTTTAATAAGGCAGGTCCTGATCCAATGATCACATCTATACAAAGATTGCATGACAGTAAACGGGCTAAAAATACTAAAGATATGCCCATAGTTATTCAAAAAGTATCATATCATGACTATAAAAAGTGGGGGGAAGCAAAATCTGATGTAGGGTAATTTCCAGTCTAAGAGCTGTATAAATTTTTAATTTAAATTTCCTTAATGATCACTTGTTATTTAGCATCTCATTTTTATTTAACAGAGAAGCTGTCATGTAGTGATGCCTATCCTGTAAGGCATTTTACTTTATCCATATCTTTAATAATGTCACTATGCAGCTTGCTTGAGAAGTTAGTCTCTGGCAGCGGACTGGTGAAAAAAAACATAACACACTAAAATAACTTCAGGATGGACACAAGCTTTCAGAGAATTCTAACTTACTTGTTTCAGTCCACTTATTGGCATTTGGAGCCATAACTATACTCAGTGTAAAGAATGTGACATCGACATGGATTGATTGGTATTTATATAGTACAACTGTGCATCTGCTAAATAATATCTTTAAGTCAATAGAATGAATAGAATGAAATTGAATCTTTACAATAATTAGTATTGATAAAACGATGCTATGGCAAAACACTAGAAGAGTGGTTAAAGAGGAATGTGTTGGAGGACTTCCATTTATTAATGACATTTTGAGAACAAATCCCAGGAAGCATCCTAGAGAGAAAAATGCGTGATAGTGAGTACTACTCATTAGCCTACTTGGAAAACTGTTACTAGCACCACTCAGGTCTCCATTTCATCTGCCCTATCTCCAAACCATTCTCATGCTACTGTGATTTCTCAGACATGGCACTTCAAGCTCCACACTGGCACAAAAAAAGTCACGTGTGGTATAGGGTGCACTATGCAACTGGGGCTAGTTAAGAAAGTTGTTTGATTTAGCAACATCTTGCCTTAGTGTCAAATGCCACTATTCCCATTGATTGCATTGCTAGAAGGAGACGTCAAGGAAATGAAAATCCAAGAATGAATGGATTCGGGGTGAATGTGGCAAAACTTCACTAAATATGGAATTTTCACTGGTTAGAATTTCCAGCTAACAGGAATAAACACAAAAATCTTCTCCCCTATCAATATATAATTAGATTAGAATGATCAAGCCTCTATACCTTTACCTAGGCTTGAAAACCAATGAGTGAATAAATAAATCATATCTTTTATGAGCTGAATGCCAACATCTTTAAAAGACACAGTGGCCTTTTAAAATATCAGATCATATATGTTTTGATATCAGATTGGAAGCTGAATCTCAAATATAGACTATATATAGGAAAAAGATGGCTTCTGGGTATTGCACTAGAAAGCAGACTAATTTCACAGCTGCAGCTCTTTACTAGCTATTCACTAGCTCTTCACTAGGCAGCAGATCCCAGCTAACTGGGTTTGGGAAGAGTCAAAAAATAATCCTGAGATGTCTGAGACTCTGGGATCCACTCCTCATAACCTAGAAGCATCTTCAGCTCACGGGCAGTACTGAAATGTCATTAGGCATCAGAGAAGTTGAAACCGGTTCCCCTTGCAAGTTATTTAATGAAAGCTTCAATTAATAAGTTGTTTACTTGTAGGAGTGCCAGGAAAGTTATGGAGATATATACAACAGCAGACACTGAAAAAACCTACTTTCCTGGGAGTGCATGAGATTTGCTGGTAAAGCTGATCCAAGTGTTAACATCAGAAACTTGTAAAAAGTAAAAATGCAATGTTGATGCTTTTCAAAAATTCATAGAGCTTCACTGTGCCATAAAATATACTACTGGAAAAAAATATAATGATTTGTTTCCTCATTTTTAAATGCAAATATTGGACTTTTCAGTTGAAAATAATCTTTAGTATTAATTTGAAATCCTTCAAAATACCTGAATTTACTGAAATTCAAAACTAAATCTGTATAGCATTTTGTTGACTTCAAATCTTGCTTCTTACTTTGTAAGGTGATTGAAAAAAAGGTGTTTTCTTCAACCAGTTGTTTCCAGCTTTTGAAAATTGAAAAACCTGAAGCAGTCATTATTTGCTTAGTCTTAATAGTTACTTGCTCTGAGAAAGCAGGAAATTTCCCTGTCTGTATTCCTTCACATGCATCCATTTCTTGTTAGGTTTTGAAAGCTTGTCATATTTTTCCCCTCTAGAGATTTTATATGATCAGAAAACTAGTTCACATATAGCAGAAATCACCTTGTCTTCCAGTAGTAACTCCATGGTGCTACCAAACTTTGATTCAACTTTTATACAACTATTATGTATAAATTGATGCCTTCCTTAAGCTGCACACCCTGTGAAAATGCTTCAATGTCAGAAGAAGGAAAAAGCCAATAACAACAGAATTTATTTCCTCAGCGCAGTTTTACTACCTGCATAGTCAAGTTGCTCTTATCAGAGTAAAAATTAAATTGCATACATTATACCCACTTACTCAACAACTACCTCCTGTTGCCATTTTTGGCCATGATCTTGCTGAGATTTGACTGACTGAAAATGTCCTACGTTACTGAAATGAGCTGTTTTCACCTCCTTCCTGCTGTACATATGTCTAATGTTGTCACTATGAGTGTAGCTCTTCAAAAGCAAGGAGAGACTTTTAGCTGTGAGTTGATAAATGTCCTAACTCAGAAATAGTGAATGGTTTTTAGATGCTCCCATGATACCACAAAGAGGTATCAATTCACAGTAAATAATTTCACCTAAAAATGAATTACTAAGTTGCCATATATTAATTAAGATACAGGCCTTAAGGTTTGTTATTAATTTTATTAAAATTCTTGGTATAGCTTCAAAGCACATTGCAAAGTAACAATGGTGTCCACCGTCTGTCTCTACTAATATGAAAGCTATCTTTCACATCATTACCCACCTAAGATTGCTCCTGTAAGCTATATATGTCCTTTACATGATTATAGTCATAACAGACAGCTCATGTTTTTGGTCCTAACCTCTCTGTCTCCCTTCCTTTCCCAGCTAATCTACTCTGTTTGTTGCCCTTACAGTATCACTGTTGCTAATGACAGACAACTGACCTGCACATTGCTGAAACATTCAGCTGACATTTCAGTGATACATCATTATGAATGCATAAAGCACACAGGTTACAACTACAAGAAAATGGAAGAGTTTATTTCTCATAAAGCTTGTAAATGAATTTATACATACCTCAGAGTAAACTGAGGTATGTACTGCATATACAATAAACACATTAAGCAAAACCATTTCAATATAACTTGGAAAAGATCAGAAAGTTGAAAATAAAGATCCCAATTTATGTAAATATCCCAAGGAGTGAATGAGTGGGAACTGTTTCAGTAATATTAAAAAAAATTAAAATAAAAATACACCATTACCCCCTCACCCCAAACATTGCAGAGAATCAGTGAAATTGAGCGTTCCAATATATTTAGGAAAACTGGAACATTTCCATAACATAAGTGCCTCTGTATTTCGAGCCATGCATTTTTTTTTTGGTCCCAAGATTTCAGGAACAATAACTGAAAGTTCATGCACAGTACAAACAAGCAGCAGGGATAATCTAGTAGGGTATATATCTTGGTGATCTGTTCTAATTCATCTGCAGTAGTTTGGCCAGCAGCTATGCTAGTTATGGTGGTGTCACATCTAACAGCAGCTACTCAGCAAGAATGGTGTTGCACTAACCAGCTTGCCTGCATACCAGTTGTCAGCTCTCGCCAGTACTGAGTAGGGCTGCCCACACAGAGACTGACTCCTGCTCCTTTCTACCAGCACCTACACAGACAAGCAGCTTGATTGCACTATGGCAGTGCAGGCAGCATATGTTTATTTTTACCTCTCAGCTACTGGTATAGAATGAGAGCTAATCTACAGCAAGCTGGGAAGACTTCAGAAGCAATACCCCTGTGCCTATCTTCTTCCTGAAGATCTGGTAGCTCTGATTTTTATGTTCAATTTTCATAGTTACCACCAAGTATAGCACAAGTGGACCTTAATATGCCTATTTAAAAACTATCTCTAAAAGTATTCTCATGGCACATACACATACAGTTCCTTTCTCTCCCTAAAGACTCTATCTTATTGCTAGAAGTGACATTCCTCTGACACTCCTCCCAGAAAAAAAAGGCATTTCCATATTCTTCTGGTAAACCACAGAGCAGATGTAAAAGGAAAAAAGGAAACTATAATTTAAAATAAATTCCAAAAGTCTTTTAGATAAGCAGAGATTCAGCGACAGAAATTCAATAAATCATTTTTTCAAATATTCCAGGATCCTTTTCATGATGTATGATTTTATGTTTGCTTTAATTTCCCTGGTTTTTGGACACACAGGCAAAAGAATTAAGAAAAGAAGGGCAGCAAAAAGACAACAAATGCCTGTGTATTACATTCAAGAGATTCACCTGAAAAACAGTATTTCTGCATTTAGTGAGGGTTGATGACAACAAATGAGAAATTATAAGGCTACCGTTCCCATTATCCAGAGTGCTGACACTATGTACGAATATCCTTGGTTTGTACTTTGTTTTTTATATACAGTCCCTATTTTTGATTCTTACAGTGTGATTTTGTCCTTGCTGTGTGCCAGGTGAGAATCCACCTTCAGATTAAGAATCAGGTATGGGTAACAGAGTGTCAGATGGTTGATTGTCAGAAGACTAATGTCTTTCGCCAGTGTTATGGACTTGAGACTGCATCTTTTATTAATCCTATTCCTGTTCATATGAAGCATCTTTAATCACAGGATTTTTAGTATTTGTAAATCAGTAATTTTACATATGGGTTAGTATTTTTAAGGTTTGAACACTAAGTTCAGGAAAAAAAATCCATCATAAAATATATCAAAAACCTCAGAGCTTTAGTGAAGATTAAATGTCATTTTAATTCAACAGGATGTCATTTTTTCTCCAGCAGCATAAGATAATAGCTGATTGCCATAGTGCTTACTTGCCTCAATATTTTTAATGTCTTTTTTCCTGAAAAATACTAAAGAAAAATCCAACAGAGAATGACTTTTGCAAAAGAGGCAAATAAAGCACAAAGAGATCCTCACAAGTGTTTTAGATGTTTCACTCCTTTATTCCATCCCTTGAGGTGGAATTTATTTAAACAAATGCATAAGTAAGTCCACAGTGTAGGCACCTTCGTCTGAACTAAATGCCCTCTCTAATCAATACAGAGAAATAAGCACTTCAGGGAGAGACTTTTCCTAACTTATGTGAAGTGTGAACTTTAGACCGGCATGACTTGCACGTATCATTCCTTATTGACTACCAAGTGAATCTACATGAGTACCTTAGATTGTGGATATTTAATATTCACTAAGGCAAATTCTTCTTCCTTTTTAACAAGAAACACTGTCTCCCTGCCCTCTCAAACGCTGTTTGGATTTGCCTATATCCAGATAACATGCTTTCTGAAGAAGTTCATTTGAGAGTGGGTCATGTCTACCTATTCCAGCACAGGATCGCAGCTTGTCCTTTGCTTTGAAGCTTCACAAACCTGATGCAACTGGTTAGAAGACTAAATGCTCCACTGACCAGTTGTGCTTAGCAAATGATGCTGTGGAAGAGCAGAGAGAACAAGACATCAAAATGCATGAAGTGCATTTCAGCTGCAAGGATCCTGAAGAAGACACCAGCTCCCACAGTGCTGTCTTTCAGTACCGGGCTTGACAACATTACAAGAATTTGCACCCCTGGCTGGAAACTGTTCTTACTATTGGGCCAATCGTTCCTTTCCAAGTTTTATAAGCTTGCCACCTCTCCTGTTTTGGTTAATTTTTTTAAAAATAATTAATTTTGATCGAATGTAATGTATGAATTCTGACACACTATGTTAAACTGATAGAGTAATCTCAGCGCAAATCTTACCAGATTCCACTCTAAAATCTTTTGTAGACAATAGAGATTCCTCTTGGGCTATTATCAACTCTGATAGGATTTGGATCAGGTGTAGAATATTTTATTTTCATATTAGTGTTTCCTCTACAATATAGGTTAAGGGATCTTTTATCAAGAATCTCTGTAAAGTTTAGAAACTCAAGTCAGATGTCCAACGAAGGCTTGCAAGCAGTTGTATACTAAAAGCCAGCAGATGTTACAATTTTTTTAAGGCTTGTAATCACTCTAAGGCCTGTATTTTGGCAAGTGCAGAAGTTATTTAGTGGGTTAAAACTGTGGATGAATTATATGGAAAACATGGTCCTGCTAGGACTGTTACAGATGAACAACTGCAGAGTTTTAAAAATCCACCTGTCCTGCAATGGATTTTGCATTTGATGGGAAGCACATTGCAAAGCAACACTAAAATCTTGTGAAACAAAGAAAACAAAAAAACCCCCCTCCACCACCATCTTGCTCCAAATTAAAAACTGAAATATTTGGTGTCCCAGCTTTCATATGATGGATCCTATGTTCTGTCACAGACATGGCAGCACTAGAATAATATGAGTGGTTGCATAAAGTACATAGACTGTGCTATATCTAGTTGGCTTTCCCACACTCCTCAGAAGCCTCCTGCCTCCCAAGCAAAATAAAAATCTTCCTGTGAAACCCATGCCCTTTCACATTCAAAGTAAGCGAAGCATGCAAAAAACATCCTGCTGAAACTCCATTCTTTACCTGCCGACCATGACAGCACCAGTGTGCAAGTGGACTCCTGTGCTGACTTTTGTACTCTCGCTCCTCTGCAGAAGTTCACGGAGGTCAGTGCAGCTCCAGGCATGAACTGGTGCCCAAGCTGGGCTGGCAGGTTGGGCAACAAGTGTGGGAGGAAGTGGGAGCAGAAGGCAGAAGACTTGCATTGAGCATGCAACTGAAGCCCGGTATATTCCAACTTCCAGCATATCCCTTATTTTACTTTCCATGCTTTTTTTGCCAAGTGTAATGAAATAGTTATATCTGGCTACAAGAGTTCATCATCTCATTGAAGAGCTCTTACTTGGTTGGAAAGCAGCTTCACAAAACACATTTTTTTGTCAGCTCTAATCAAAGAAAGTTTCAAACCCGATGTTTTTCTCCAACTTCTTTCAAAGGTTGTGAAAAAAAAAAAGAGAAATAAATACAGAATACAGGGTGTCTGGGATGTCTACAGGGTGTCTCTGTTCTTGCAGGTATTGTTTTGAGGGATTATCTTTGAAACTTTCTTTCCTGCCCTGTAATCGACACTGCTACTGTTTGTAATGACTGTAAGAAATATAAGCATCACTAATGGGTACAGATCACTGTTCTCCTAGACTATAAAAAGAAGGAGCATGGGGAATGACGACCCTGTAAGATAGATCAATGCAGTTGCAGATTGGTTCTTACACTATTGAGGTTAGTTTCCTTAAATGGCATCATGCCTCACATATTCTGCTGAGGGCTATCCATATCCATTCAAGTTCATGACAGCTATGCTTAGACATTCTTTATTTTAACACGATTACCATGACTACTACCATATTTTTTAAAATGAAAATGAGGAGACAGTGTCTCTTTTATCAGGTTCGGATCTATTTAGCTTAAATTAAAATTATTTGCTGTAATTTTCTTATAGTTATTCAAAGGATTAGTGAGAAAATGTCACTGAACAGCTACTTGTCTCCTCATTAACATTCATGACAAAACCTTCTGGTAGGGCTGGTTTCAGCTGCTGATGGAGCAATACTTAAAAGAAATTGGCTTGTCTGTGAAACAGCTGCTCAGCAATACCACTATGCAAGGGAATCAGTGATAATAAGATGATACTATTACAGCTACACTATGAGCATAATATATTTTAAGCTGCTTTGAGGTATACAGTGGGGGTCCAAGAACTGGAGCATGATTTCCTGTCTATTTGCTAGGAACAGGACAGATGATTGTTATATGTCTGCTTACTTGGATAAGTTCTACCCAAATCCTTGAGGTAAAAGAAAAGTCTGTATCTGCTGGGACTCTTCACTTCCTGTGTGTTTTCTGTCTGCTGGGAGAGTTTTTTTGCTCCTTTTCCTACTTTTTGGAAGGGTTTGTGAGCCCCATGGAGTTAACAGGTATTGCATTCTTTGCTAGGAACATTGAGCACCAACTGTTTCAAAGGCATTTTTCTCATTTCAAGGCTTTTTTTCTTAGGCAAGATTCTCAGAAGATTCTCTGGATCCTCATGCACTTGTCAACGCAATTCCAGATATTGATTTTTTTTTAAATGACCATCCAATATGGTAATATAATGGCAAATATACAGATGTGGGCAATTCAGATGTAAACATCTGCACATAAGGCTCAGCCAAGAAACAACTGGCAGCTGGTATTATGTTGTGTAGTGACTCATGCTAATTCACACTGATTGTCTAGAATATGGAAACCAAAAGACAAATACTTATGTCAGACCACTTGGCTCTGCTACATCTTTGAACCTCACATACTGTGAGGAATAAAACCCTTAGGAAAAAATGAATCTAGAAAAATGGAGCAGTTAAAAGTCCCAATACAGTGACAGCCCCTTAAAATTGTGGAGGACAAATGAATAAGAAATGAGTAAGACTGTACACAGCTTTAGTATGCAAGAACTGGTTGTCAGTTAAAAGAAAGGCATCATTTCTTGTGATCACAGCTGGTTCTAAAACACTTAATGGTTTCTATAGTTCTCTGTTACAAATTCCATATCTACCTTCCCCTGCTTATAGTTACTACAGAAGTTAGTTCTTGTAGAGATTTGGAAGGTGCTGCACTTCAGGTAGAATGAAACACAAAACTGACATAGAAATGATTAAGAACATTGTCAGCAGGCTGAGGGAGGTGAACCTTCCTCTCAGCTTAGCACTGGCAGGCCATGTCTGAAGTGCTGTGTCCAAATCTGGGTTCCCCAGTGCAAGAGAGACATGGACATACCGGTGCAAGTCCAGCAAAGGTCAGTAAGATGACGAAAGGACTGGACCATCCCTTCTATGAGCAGAGGCTGAGAGGTGGGACTGTTCAGCCTGGAGAACAGAACGTTCAGAGGCATCTCATCAATGTGTATAAATGCCTAGTCGGGGGACTAAAGGGGACAGAGCCAGGCTCTTCACCATAGAGCGCACTTGACAGGACGAGAAGCTATGGCACAAATTAAAAACACAGGAAATTCCATCTGAACACAAGTAAACTGATTATATCATGAATAGGAATGTAGGGCAAAATCTTGAAAAGGAAAAGAGAGTTCAAATTACGTCTGAGAGCGGAAATCACAAAATCATTCTATCTACACTTAAGTGTATGCTTGTGGTTCAGAAAGCAAGTAAGATAAGAAAGGGAAGGCATATGAAGGCCAGATCATAATTCAACAGAGCTGCGTCATTTCACATACCCCTAGAAAATCTTATGTTGCAAAGGTTAGTAGCACCCTAAGATATACCTGGTAAAGCAGAAAAAAAAATATTTTCAAAAATCTACAAGACCTTCTATGTCTCTTTCAGGAGTCAGTGAAATGATGTAAATGTCTGCATGAACAAAGAGGTTGGCAGCAACAGTAGTTTAAATTAACTCCTCATGGCAGCAATGTTAATACACTCTCTATCTTGACATTACTTAAATGTCCACATATTCTGTTGTTGCTTAGATAAGCTGTTCTTGATAAACACAAGTCCTACACACAACTTCATAAAATCATCACAATCAGCTGCATTTATTTTGTTATTTGCGGTGTACTAGAACCAAATGGTAGACTTATGTATCAGAACTCCCTTGTGCAAAATACCAAATTAAAACAAAAGATGATTCTTGAGGAGTTAAAATATTGATGATATCTAACAATCCAATATTTGCTTTATACTGAAAAGCATCAATGTGTTTTAAACTTCAACAAACATAGATGGTTTTATACTGAAAGATGGTCTATTAGGTTAATATATTTTTCCATTAATTCATTTTACCTTCTAGAAAGACTAAGCAGTTTTTCCAAGCAAGTGAACAATTTTTGAATAGTTTTAGAATTGCATTAAAATACTGAAAGTATATACCAAGTTCAAATGCTCTTTGATAAGACATTGCAAATTCCCTTTAAAACATTGATGACAAGTCAGAAAAAAGCACTTAGTATTTTAATCCAACTTCCTGCAGAGCAGATCCATAAGAATCCCAGAATGCAATATTTACAACACGTTAGTAACTTTCAGCCATAGACCTCACTGTCAGTATTAAGATACAGAATTTCAGATTACAGAAAAATCCATAATGTGCTTAAATTCATTGCAATATTAAGGTCTTGAGTTGCCAAAGAATTAGTAAGGTGCTGTCTGAGTTCTGTGGTCAATGAGCCCAGCGTTTTCGTAAACTTCACTGCTCACTGAGCACCAGCAATTGTTCTGGTTTCCTTCTACAAGAAAGCCCTGTATATGCCATAGGTAGTTTGAAATGCCTGTTCTGCTTGCATACTCATCTTGTAACACTGCACACACATCAAAGCCATGTAAGACTTTGAAAATCCACTACATGAAAGGCTCCAACATCATATTAAAAAGGGAACCCATCACAATGCAGAGCACTGCACAATTATCCATGCTGCAGTCTTTCTAAAGACTAAGGACACCTTCTAAATTAGATCAA
>WEIS01018563.1:9678-36648 GCA_013389965.1 Todus mexicanus | reverse complement strand
CCACCAAGCCAGTCAATTCCCACCTCCTCAACCCAAACAGTTTGCACCGTTTTCCTCTAATAAACACGCAGAGGCTTTCCCTGGGAGCTCACTCCAAGTCCAACTGAAGGATCCAGCAGTAACAACGCTGGTTGAATGAAAACACAGTTCAGGACCTTGGTATTGCCAGATAGGACAGCATTGTCAGCTGGAGCAGAAAAGAAAATAAATATGCCTTCATTTCCCAAAGGGGAAGCCTGTCATAAAAAGGTTTATACCGATTCTTAAGTCCCCTTACGGTAACACTCCTCGTAATGCCCAAGCATATAGGTGAATCTTTACATTAGGCTCCATGCTGATGAGAAACAAAAAAGGATTCACAATATCGTCAAAAGTGGAAAGAAATATTCCGTCTGTGCAAGCGAGTGTTTTTACTATATGTTTGTTTGCCTTTAATATTAACACAAGCATTTATTTGAAATTAAAATGGCTCCGTTTGATAATAAAGAAGAATTTCCAAAGCACATAAAAATTCCAAATTGTAGCTTTCATTGCTTTTTCTGCTACTCATAACATTTTTAAACTGTTTGCACCAAGGAGTAAATTGAGGCAAGATATTTGTAATGCAATTACTTCCCTCATAATAATTATGTGCTTCTAAATCTATTTACTGGGTTCTGGAACAGCACAAATTTTGTAAGGGTGGCTCAGTACTATCTCTGCCAAGCAATGAGCAGATATTAGATATTTCAGTCAATACTGTATCTGTTGTCTCAAGAGATCTTTCTTTCGGTGGCATCTAAGGAAATACATTTTGCTGCTTCATGATTCTTTTTTCATCCAGAAAAAATGTAACCCAGCACTAACATCATTTGCATTTCAAGCTGGACCCCCAGTACTCAAGAGCTAATGGTTTAATACATACATGATGCTGTATGAACTGGGAAAACATATCATGAAAAGGACAAGCAGCATAACATTTGTAGGAAATAAAATTTTACTTAATTCACAGCAGCCAACAATATAAGACAAGAAAAATCAAACGCAGAGCAAATAGTTACTAACCAAATAAATAGTACTCTCTGGCAGGTGCACCCAGATCATACCCTGAGGTAATTATGCCTGTCACTAGTTATAAGCTTTATACTAGATAAATAAAATATCCCTCTAAAAATCCAATTTATCTTTAATTGTTTGTTGGTATTTTGTATTTGGAATCTAATCTTTTTTCTTTCTTTTCACTTATTTCATTTTATGCACCATGGATTAAAACAAAGCTGTATAATTTGGTTGATGTAGCAGTGATGCATTATTTTTTTTAGGGAAACATTTACTTTGTACAAATACTTATTTTCTTTGGTTCTTATTTGTCTAAAGCCATGTTAAGTAAAAAGACAAGTTCAACAACAAAACTGACATGCTTTTGTTCCTTTGAAACTGCAACTTATCCTTGTACAATTGTACAGGATCCTATTAGTATTCTCCATTATTGCAAATTATTTCCTATTGCAAAACCTATGTTTACCTAGTTATTATCTTTACTAAGTTTTTTTAAAAATCTATATAACAAAATGTTTGAGATTTTTAAGAAGAAACGCCAAAATCTTCCTTTTGTTTTATTTCTAACAAGAACCTACTTCTAGGAAAAAAAGTTCAGGTTAAAGTAATTTTAATTATTTCAAAATCCTAAATCTTTGAAAAACAAACACTTAGGGGCACGTTTTAATATGCCATGACTTTAATTATTACCGCGGACAATATTTATATAAGAAATATACCTTTTGGTATCCAGATAAAAGCCTGGCAAATATGATGAAAAATAATAATTTGAAAATATAAAAAAAGTTACACAACTCACTGATTGAGGAATAGTTGTTAAAATCTCCCCAGATTTCATCCTCACTGACCATGCTGAAGCCTCTATCCAAACCTAAAGCAAACCACACAGCACATGCTGGGATGCTCAAGTGCACTTACCACAAGGCTGCAAAAAGAGGGGCAGAACTTCCCTCTCAGGACAGCTCTCAGTCGTGCCAGGCACGGTTGAAGCCCAGCGCAGAAACTCACACTAAGAATAAGCTTTATGCTTCCAGTGGCCTCATGCTATTACCACAGCAGAAGGAAATCATCCAAGATGACACATCAGAGGAACAAAAGTACTGAGAGAGGAAAAACATTTATATGGAAATAAGGATCTGGATCAAAAACGTGTTGGGGAAGGAAACAAGAGTGTAGGGCGAGGCAGATTAAATGCAGGGTGATGACCTGGGATACAAGGAGGAGGAGAGGGGAAGGAAACACAGAGACAGGAGAAAGAGGGGAGGCCTGACCCAGCTGATAAAAGACAACAAGCTTAAGAAGCCCTCGAAGTGGAAGTGAGGAAGGGGCAGTCATACCTGACAAGGAAGGGAACGTCAGGAACTGGCTGAAGCTTAGGAGTAGAAAGAGCCAGGAGGAAGTGAAGGAAGGCAGCTGAAACGATAAGGAGCCTGAATAAAGAAATGAAAAGGCTGGAGTAAGGCAAGAGCCTTGTAGAAAAATAGTCTGTTACCATGTAAATCAGAGGCTAAAGAAACATCAGGTCCTAGGTAAGCCGGCCTTTCCTGAAGTGCTGCAAACAATTCTGCAGTGAAGAAAGGATTCATCGCACTTACAGAGGCAAAGCAAAAGCTTGGGAGGATCAGTGGAAAGGACACTTGAAAGAGGAAATCAAAAGAGTCTGGCCTGTTTCCTAAGATGAAAATATATATGATTGCTCTCTAAAAATACATCAGAGAGGAAGGAATAGTAAAACAACAGGAAGGGAAGGAACTATTTAATCAGAAATATAAATCATGAGAATAAATGAGCCAAGATTTGCCAGGAATAATTTTACGCTAAATAAGGGAGGAAGTTTTTTGTTGGTGGTGTTTGGGGTTTTTGTGAGGCTTTTTTAAATTGGTTGGGTGGGGTTTTTTGGTTTTTTTTTAAATAATAAGAGCAATATCTTTAATAACATCTGAAAACAAGCAAAGAGAATTTATTTTTTTTAATGCACAAACCCCCCAAAGCCTTATGAAGCTAACAAGCCAAAACCCTCCTTCTAAAAAACTCGTAAACCACCACCTTTAAATCTTGCAGAGCAGAAGCTGAATTGATGAGAAGAGCCCTCAGAGGTGTGCAGGAGCAGCAGACCCTCATCTGGAGGCCCTGCCCGACAGGGCCTCACACTGGGGCTGCCTTTCTTCTCCCCCTCATGACAGCACTGGAGCCAGTAACACGCTCTAGACAAAAAACACACGTGGTTCTTCTCTCTGCCAGCTTTGCTTTTAGCCTCTTAATTTCCAATGACTACAACCAAAAGCAGGGAGCCAGCAAACCACAGTTTACTGAGACCAGCACACAAAGACAGCATTTTGTTGTTTGGGGTTTTTTTTTTTCGAACTCTGTGATCTGTCTGACTCTGAAACATCTGCAATGCTCTTCCGACATCTCTGTGTACAACAGCTCTGCGGCTGAAGGAAAGGAGCGTTAGCTGAATGATTTTTGTAATATAGAAATATATCCTATTGAAAGACCTATAAACTGAAATAACGAGAGAACTGGATCTATTCTGGGACCTAGCGTAAGTCAAAAATAACATACATGCACATTATCTACTTTGACAAGAGGCTTTGTTCTGTTTTTTAACTGCTGTTTAATCATCATCCTACTCACATTTAGAGTATATCTACTTATATTTAAGGGTGAAGTCCTGTTTCCACTTAATTAAATACAAATTACAGCATTATTTTGAGCGGAAAACAGGATTTTACTCCACACAAAAGATTTACCTTGGAAAAAGAAAGTGCAGTAGTTGCGACTGGTTAATCTCTCCATTCAGGAGAAAAGTCCGTACAATACACCACAACTGAAAACATTTCATTTTTATTTAACCAGAGTGGTTCCAGACGTTCCTTTAAGCAAAATGATCCAGAAATTAACCACAAGTAAACCATCATTTGTTTGCTATAAAGAAAAAGACACACCGGTCCCCACAACAGAGCACTCCCGAAAACAACTGGTTAATTGTATGTTTCGTTCAATAGTTACTGGGCATGTTCCTGGTGAAAAAAAGGCACAAAGCCATTCCACTGATAAGTATGTCATTTTGTGAGTAGTATCGTAATGAATACTTTTAGTCTGCATAATTATTTTCAAAAGGTCTTCTTTATGGAACCTCTAATAAATATTTAAACAGGAGTAAAAACTCCAGCTAATCCATCTTCCAACACAGGAAGACTCCAGCCCACCCACATACCTACCATCCTTTTTGCCCTAACTCTCGAATCCCACACACCCAGGATATTTTACATTATTTATGTGCAAAACCCCCCTCCACATATTTCAGGGAAAGTCACACTTTTTTACAGATGCCCTGCAACCCCTGACAAAGGGCTTCAACTCTGATCATACCTACATCTCAGGTTTTGTTCAGAGCTGATCATTCCCTTCGTTCTCTTTCAAAGAGAATTCTGAAAGCATGACCCCATCTTAAGTAGTTGTTTTGCCCACTCGCGTATACATACACACTGACACAGGTTACTCCAAACTCATGTGTCTTTGCCATAAGTTAGTATTAACTTCCACTGATCTCAAAGCCTTTCCAATACATTGCTTCCAGGAAGGCTGGGGGTGGGAGATTACAAAAGACCACCTGCACCCAGAAAGATATACTCCTTCAAAGGGTGGCTTCCATCTCTTGCATGAGCACACTGAAACCAGATCAGCAATGGAAGTGAATACATAAGAATAGCTGGTAAGAATAGTGAATGGACTGCTTAAATCCATACATTTAAAATGTGATTAAATCATTTAAAATGCACCACAGATCCTATGCCCTAGCAAGAATGCTTTTGCATCTGTCTGTCTCTCTGTCCTCATTTCCTTTAAAACATTCCTGCACTAAAAGACTAGGCTGACTAAAAACATCATCAGTGGCTGGGTTGTTGGCCCCCCTTAAAAAAAAAAAAAAAAAGTTTAAGATCAATATTTCTCAGCTGCAACAATGCACCGTTGACCAGGTTTTAGTATAGCTTTTAGTATAGCTTCTTCTCTTCAAAAACGTTAATAAAATTAAATTAAAATAATTTGGAATTCATAATTTCAAATGCTCCGAAAGGCCCTTTTCCCTGGTAAATGATGAGAAATGATGGTAAAGGCACTCAAACTTACTAGCAAGACACACTTTCCAACATCAATGAAATTACTTTGTCTACGGTATGACCGAAAAAAAAAAAAAAAAAAAAAAAAAAAAGAGAAAGAAAAAATGCTTTTTTAAAAAGCACACANAAAAAAAAAAAAAAAGAGAGAGAAAACATGCTTTTCTAAAAGGCACAGTTCAGTTTAAAACACAGCTCAAAGCTCCAAATCTAACTGTAGATTTATCCCTGTCTGAATCATCATTAGCGCTTAACTGTTGCACTGGTTTTTAAGGAAAATATGAAATATGTATCCGAATATGTATATGAAATATGCACTCACTACGAGTGCAATTCAAAGTGCTACACATTTACAGCTTACTGACAGCCCACACTGAGCACAAGGTAGCTGGAGGTAACCACTCTGAGCAGATTTCAAACAGTTGCCCAATAGAGTAGTTTCTGTACAGTAGACAAGGAGTAGGAGGAAGTGAGAAGGGGAAGAAGCAAAGACAAGGAACTCTCATGGGTCGCAAGTGTAGAGATAATGTTCTCAGGAGTTTCTACAAACTTCCAAACCAACCTTTAGAAACTTCAGCATATTTGAAAGTATTGTGCTGAAAGGTCAAGTAAACACAGCGGTCGTTGCTCATCATTACCTCAAGCTATCAGGCCTGGGTCACAACTTCCAGTAAGGCAAATGTGAGGCCAAGAGAGGTCCAATCACACCTATTCTGTACCCACCACCACATTCAAAGCACTGCTTCTTCAGGAACACTGCCTTGGATACATAGATGCAGGTAGGCAGCATCTAAGGCTGGCAGAATCCAAGCTGTGTCAACTTAAATACTGAAGTCCAAGCTAGATTCGCTGTGGCAACATGTAGACATGCAGTCTGAGCTTCCTGGAACCCCTCGGACCCTCAAATCACCCTACAGCAACTAGATCCCTACCCTGTAAATCTAAAATGTATATTATTTCTCTAAAAGTAAGGGAGAAAAGGCATTTCTCTTGCAGGAACCACATTCATTAGCTATAAATTACAGTGGTTACAAAAGGCCAGCCAAGGAGAGTCATTCATACCAATCATACATGGCATGTGATCACTTTACAAAGACGCTTGTACAGCTTGAATTGTTATGCTTACTTTTAGTTCATGAACTGGCTAGTCTACAACAGTAATAAAACCAGGCAAAGGCACTTCTTACAGTAAATTCTACCCCAAAGACTGGCTGCCACAGGTATGGTTGTATAATAGTCAGAGATGTCAGATTCTTTGAGGATTTCTTGAGACATCTACAGATTATCTTTTTCTTTTCTCTTCTCTCTTGCTTCCACCACGGCAGACATTAGGACTGGCACTCAAAGCCCATCAGAAGGCAAGACCATTTTTACTTCTCTCTTCCATGTGTTCTTCATTCGCCTGAATCTTTAGTATCTCTTCATTCACCTAGATGTTGAAATATTTGTAATTCCATTTGACTTGCATTTAGGGAAAAACAGTGAATAATAATAAAAAAAAAATTGGTTTTTTTCACACCAAAGGATAAACTCACAGCGCTGTTGACAATTATTTTAAAACAATTAATCTTTCATTGAGTGATGTGACTGTGCACATTTGCATAGCTTCATGAAATACAGTCTTGCTCCTATCTAGAGCCTCAGGATTTGCAGCCATGATGTCAAATAGTAGTTTTCTATACCTGGAAACACTTTTCTAACAATTTCACAGACCAAAGAGAGATCCTATCTTCCTTAGTACTTAATCCTCAAATGTGAATCATTGCTTCTTAGCCCTTCAGTGCTCTAAAAGTGGGCCTTTTAACAGCAAATGTAATAAGAAATATAGTTTTTCCTTAATCATCTTCAGTGAAGGTAAACTTAAGTACTCCGATTAGCTCTAAAAGACAGCCACTCCAGTAGCCTCCTATCACTTCCCCTTAGTCTCAGGAGCTCAGCCATCAGTCACAAGTAACTGGCTGCAGCACTGCAGAAGGGGGGAGGAGAATGACTCATCTGTGTCTTTTCCCCAGCCTCTGAAGAATAGCTTCAGCTTGAACGTGAGCAAGAGAACAGTCATTTTCTAAAAACAAGAAATGTACAACTCTGATTCCTTCAGTTGCTCATCAAAGAGTCAAAAAAAAAAAAAAAGTGGCAGATGAACAAAAAAACTGTCTGAGCTCCCTGAACACAGATTAAAGAAGCCAGATCAGGGGAGAAAACGTGCCAAAATTGTTTGAGACATCCAAGACCCTAAAAAGGCAATGTCTACCTAAGTGTAGTTAATAACACACCTTACACGTCGATTTTGTCACATCTGGCACATCCTGTAAAATGAAGGTTTAGGAGTAGTTGAGGATTTGCAGATGCTTGCCACTTATGTGCAACCTAAACAGCTATGCAGCATAAAACATTATAAATCTATCGAGATGAACATTCCCTGAGGTATGTACTGCATAATAGCTGCAGTGGAAGCTATGCCAGTAACTAATTAAACTTATGCCTCAGGCTTCAGCGATGTCAATTCATCTATTCCAAATTTATTCTGTTTTGAAAAAGCAAGTAGATTATTTTTCTTCATGAACTCTGTCATGCAAAAAAAACCAAACCCCAACCAACAAACAAACAAACAAAAAGACTGAACTAAAGATCGTTTAAAGTGGAAATAGACTGTGGCGACAATGTGTTTGATATGACAGGCTATCACATTTGAATAAGCACAGTAAAGTTTTATGATCTTGCGAGTCAGCTGGTTATCCCATGTAAGTAGACAGAAACTCCATTTTTCCTTACAAAAAAATGAAGGAGTATGAAAAAGAGTATTGCTCTTGACAAAAGGTAGCTTCTAAGAATTCCTACAGGAAATCAGATGCTCATCCAAGATGATCATTGTCATGTGGTATGTGTGACACCACCTCAAGAGCTATCACCTTGCATTGCATTACGCTGCATTCTTTGAGATGTAAAAGCTTTCTGCAGTGAACTACGGCAACAGTTAATCTTCCCATTTCAGCAGAATGGGTATAAAACTGATGTAGAAGTAACTTCTGCAAAAAAATGCTGCAGCCTTTACCTCACACTCGTTGCTTTTGTCAGCATCTTCTCAAGAAAAGAGGGCCAGTTACACTTCCTTCCACAGTTCTTGTTACAAGGTTTGCAAGAAGGCAGAAAAATGGTGACAGTACCTCTTTTTTTAATTGCAGCAAAATTCAGTAGGGCAGTCTCTTCCTAGCTGCTGGTCATTCTAGTTGTTGCAATCCACTTCAAAGGGTAAAATAACTTCCGTACTAAGTAGCATTTTCTTCTTTACCAGAAGGTCATCCACAAGTTGTATATCCACAAGCTCCATAAAGCTAACAGAGTAGATCCTCTGATCAGAATACTTATGTGATTATTTTAGGGACACTGTATTCATACAAACAAGTTGTTGTTTGAATCATTCATGTTTTACCAAAAACATCTGAAACTCAAATCAGAAACATATTGTCATTAACCAGCTTTGCTTTTGGCATGCTACTCTGAAAACAGACAACTAGACGTTATTTCTCCCTCCACCAGATCATGCCTGAACTTATGCAAACACTGAGCAAGTGGTTTAAGTTCACAAAGAATTAAACTGCTGTTTGCCATTGTGGTGGGTTAACCTTGGCTGAGCACCAGGTACCCACCAAGTCGCTCTATTGCTTCGCCCCCACACACCTCCCTCAACACAACAAGGGGGAAGAGATTAAGATAGAAACAGCCCATGGGTTATGACAAAGGCAGTTTAATAGGAAACAAAAAGAAAGCAAGGGCACGCACACGAAGCAAAGCAAAGCAAAATACATAATTTGATCTCTACTTTCCATAGCAGGTGATGTTCGGCCTCTTCCAGGAAGCAGGGCACTCCAATACGCATAGCGGTTGACGGATGCTCCCTTTCCTCCAGCTTTTATTACTGAGCTGACATCATATGCTATGGAATATCTCTTCGGACAGTTTGGGTCAGCTGTCCTGACTGTGTCCCCTCCCAAGATCTTGTCCACCCCACCCCCTTGGTGCTGTGCCAGCCCTGCTCAGCAGCAGTCACAACACTGGTGCCTTAACAACCTCACAGCACAAGAAGAGCTGCTATGGGGAACACCAACTCAGCCAAACTCAATACAGCCACCTGTACTGGTAGTGTTGTACCGGAGAACATTAAGCTTTATTCTGCATATTTTATGCTCAAAGTGTCACCAAACAATATTAACTGGACTGATCAAATGCTGGTGTCAGAGAAGACACTACAGCAGCCATTAGAGTGAATGTTCTTGAACGTTCAGATTATTCTACTGCAAGCAAGTATTTAGAGGCAAAGTTACATAAATGCATGAGCAATTTTAAATAATGCAGTCATTACTTAGGTATTAACCAGGTATTCAGGAGAAAGAAGGTTACATTAATGCAAGTATTCAGTTCTTAACATGCGGAGAACTTGCAGTCCTAAGGCCTGAAATATTTATAATTAGCTGTGGAACAAAGTCCTGCTGAGTTGCTGTAACACAGAGATTCATCAGCTTGAACAATAAGTATTTCCAGTAAGTTCCAGCAGTACCATTTGCAGACATGCCTATCCAAAACAGTAGTCATATCTAACTCTGATCTTTAGAGGCGACCAAGAAAGATGATCTAAATACCAATCTTGCCACAGAGAGGGGAAGAGAATTCAAAATGACAGTCTCTGCAAAAGTAATAGATGAAAGAAAACCCCAAACTCGATTTTACCGATTCTACTTCAGAAGTTTTGTCTTTAGATAATTATTAATTCTTATTAATACCATTTAAAAGAGGTTTCAAAAAAGAAAAATAGAACAAACCCCAAAATGAAATATCTGTAAGACACGACATTGGTCCATGCAGTTTGCAGTGTTTTCTGCTCCTGCTCAGAGACAGCAATAAAATCCAGACTGTGGTCTGGAGATAGATAAGACACACACACCTGTACAGAGCCATATATTAAAATGTGCAAGCAAAAGCATAACTTGAAGGAAATTCATCTTATTATTGGCAATAGACAGCGCAATCCAAAGGGAGACACACAACAGACTACATGAGCTTTGAATCAAATCCATGAAGCTAATACAATAAATCACCAATAATAAAAGATTCCATGGAACAAAACTATGCAAAGTAACTGCTGTGAGAAGCCGTGAGTATCTGTCAAAAGTGAAAACCCCCCCAAAAAATCAGAGGAACTGATTTGGATTACACCACTGACTGCAGTTTTAAAGGAGGCTAATTGGAGGAAATCAATATAAAGTCACCATGGCACATTTGGAAACACTACAGGACACACACAAAAAATTACAAACATAGCTGTGACACTGTCACAGAATATAATTTTTTAATCCAAGATCACTTCAGTGCTTGTAATTTAACCTGGGTATCCTCTGTACAAACACAGAGGGCCCTAGTGGGTGGCTCCTAAGAGCCATTCTGCTTAACCTCCCTGCTTCTTAATTTCCTATGCATCTCTCAACTCTCACTCACCTTGCCACTCTGCCTTACTACTAAACCTCCATGAAACAGATGGAGTAGAGATGTCTACAGACACTGTTTATGGTCTGCAGAGAAAGCCACAGGGGCATGCCTATTAGCAGGGGTGATAATTGAGAAAGAAGATGCAAGAAAAACACCCTCAAAAAACCCCAAAGAAACCAAAAGAAAGTACAGCGGAGGTTATGATGCGTTTGAGCATTACCCTGCATTTCCTACAGTTCACTGTCATCTTACTGTTGGGGTTTTTTACAGCACTTATATTTTTCAGCGTTATTACCCTGGGCTATGGTGCCCTATCCAAGCCTTTTAACACCAACTCATGGCTTCACTCCCTTTCAATCACCCATCTCAATTCAACAGAAATGTTAGCACTGCATGCTGTTCTTTTTCAATCTTTTTTTTTTATTTATTTCTTCCTATTTTAACAGTGCCAATCAGTTTTAACTCTTCAGAACAGCAAGCATGCACCAATCATTAAAATATTCTCCCTCAACTTCTCTACCATAATTTCCCTGTTCCTCTATTTTCCTTACTTAAATCTAATACCAACCTAATACCAGTTTCTTGCAATTTTGTGCTAGGTTTGCATAGGAGAGGCAAATATTCCATTTCCAAATACAATCTAGATAATTTTCTGTCTTGGCTTCTGTCAAGTATCATTGAACTCAGGGAAAAAATTCTTCTGCAATATTTTTTGCTTCTGTACTTCCTTCACACAGGTACAACACACTTAGAATATGGCTGCTGAAAACAAATTTTATTTCAAAACAGAATAGGCTGCTCAAATCCTCTAATCTGGAAGGATCTTCTTCGTTACAAAGGCTCTATCTTAGCAGAGCACTCCATGAATGACAAAAGAGGAGTTTGATTCATTTGGCAGCCAAATTATTTTAATCATTCCACAAAGACATATAAAGCCCCATACACTCACAACTTTTGTCTTTCACAATCATTTTTCTCTTCCCTTTCACTCAATCATTTTTCCTCTAAATAATTAAATCCTTCTTTCCTCTTGTTACACTTTGGGAATTCTCTGACTGTAAGAGCTCATAAGAGAAGGTTATAATTAGCCGGAAAAGAAAGACGGTTGTATAGAAAAGATGGCTCTGTGGGAACTGTGAAATGGAGGCCATCTCAGGTGACCTAAAAACCCAGTGCTCACTTCAGTGTATGATATCTTCGGCAAAGCTCATCCCAGCCTGCATCCTGCTTACCAGACAGCGTGCAGGTGGTTCACCGACTGACAGATAGAGTTCACAAATGAGCACACACAGGCACACAATCAAGCCAGTAAAAATTAATTTTGGAGTAAAGATCAGGCTATACTTCTAGTAGCTGATGAGACAAGAATAATCTTGATGGAATGAACAAATCCAAAATAATCATTCATGTACAGCTCCAAGAATCTTACAATGAGAGGAGTTTCAGAGAAAGTTATAGCAATTCAGACTAGATAGAAAAAGACATTAAAAATTACTACAGTTTTCAAGATGACATGCAGATTTTGCTTCTCCCATATATTTGTCAAAAGGGCTCAAAGCTAAGTCCACAAACTGATTTACGTGTTACTGAAAATAGAGGGATATTATTAAATGGATAATGGATGAGTCAAAGTCAACATACAATGCAATACTGAGGCTTAATCTGCAATACTATGAATCATTCTTTATTTATCATGTCGTGTCTGTCCAGCATATGAAAATGTGCTGGAAGTAAAATACTGAGAAGCACTGCTATTACTCTCAACAGAATGAAAGGCTACCTTACATCACTATCTCAGGCAGAGAAAAGACCTTCAATGGCTGTGTAAAACAAAGAGTGAACAAGACTGATGAAACATCATGGGGGGAAAAAAAAAGAAAAAAGCCATCTTAATTCTCAAGGAGAGTGCCTACGAAATAGCAAGTGATAAAAACTAGCCATTAATATAGTGTAAAGGAATGTTTCTAACCACAGAAGCAAGGAGATTCACAACCAGAATTTGCTGGGCACAGCAACAACACAATGAAGTTCCATAAAAGTGAAATACAGGGCCTACAAGAGTAAGGGGACTGTAACTATGAACTAAGAGATGTGTTCCAAATTCCAAACTCATTTAATGCTGTTGCTTTTTCATTCATAAATAAATCCATACATAAACACACACTCTTACGTTAAGCAGAGACTTCTCCCCCTTCCCCTCCTTGTAATTTGAAGCTACTCAAGAGTTATATCTCTGGCTCTTGTGGTTGATTAATATTCTGATATTTGTACTTTTTTCTATGCCAGTTTTTCCAGCAGTTCCCTCCGAGCACTCTCCTCTCTCAATTCTTTTATAGCAGAGAAGCCTTGAATTCACATTCCTGTATTTCACAGAATGTGAATACTCTTCTCTGCAGCTGCCTAGTTCCACAAAGGGTTACTTATGACTTGTAATAAATTAACAACTCACCTCTTCACAGTTATAGGTCATTTCAGAAGTTGTGGGACACGGGGAAAACGAAGGAAAAAGGGAAAGGGATACACATAAAAGCACGACCCACAGAAAGCTAGGATTTAATTAAAAAAAAAAAAACAACAAACAAAACAAACAACAACCAAACCAACTCAACTAAAGGCACTGGAGTTCACTCAGCCTATTCGAGTGCTTCAAGAATTACAATTTCATAATGTTGCTAAAACCTCCTTCTTTATTCCTGGCATAAGTGCATGTGTGTGTAAGCAGTGGGAAAGGCACTGTATTTTTAATTGGAGTGTGAAAAATGCTGCTCACTGAAAGAAAAAATATGTAGTTATAATTAGAAGTGGAAACTAAAACCAACGCTTCCCTTGATTATACAGAAAAGGCATCACTTGCTCACAAGATACAGCCTCTAGGTGGGTCCAGAGTCTTAGCCTCCATATTTCAACTAACAATCCTATTTAGTACTCCGTAGCTGAATGATCCCTACAGAGCCAAAGTACTATAATCAAACTAATTCTTTTTACAGACTCACGGAACGGCTGAGGCAGGAAAGCACCTCGGGACATTGCCTAGCCCAAGCCTCTGGCTCAGAGTACAGTCAGCAAGACCAGGATACTCAAGGTTGTATCCAGCTGGCTTTTAATTACATCAAAGGACGAGTGCTGCACGATGTCTGAACAAACTGATCAGTCTTTGACTGGCCTCACAATAAGACATTTTTTCTTATGTTCAGATGAATTCTCCTGTATTTCAATGCATGGCCATTGCTTCTCCTTTCACTGTCTACTGCCAACAGGAGTCTGTCTCCACTTTCTTTACTCCACCACATTGGGCTCCAATCCCCCAACCATCTTCTTGACTCTTCAATGAATTTGTTCCAATATCTCCATCTCACTCTTGTACAAGGAGAACCCAGAACTGGACACACCACTCTACGTGTGCCTCACTAGAAAGGAGAAGAGGAGAAGGAAGGAGCACCCCTCTCCACCTGCCTCCTGACACTGCTCTGCCCAATGCAGCCCAGAAAGTTAGAAGATGCCTTTTGCACAAGCACATGTTGCTGCCTCATAGGTCTACTTGGTGTCTACCAGGATCCCCAGGGTCCTTCTCCCCCAAGCTGCTTTCCAGTCACTCATCCCGGAGTTACTCCTCTCCAGGTGCATGAGTTGGCACATCTCGTTGCTCACAAGGGTCCCCTCCAACCATTTCTCCAGCCCCTCGAGGCCTCTATGAGCGGCAGCATAACTCTCTGGTGACTCAAACAATCCTCCAGTTTTGCATCACCTGCCAACTTGCTGACAGTGCTCGCTGCCCTGTCATCCATGTCGTTAGGGAAGACGCTGAGCGGTACCAGAACCATTGCCCACCCCTGCAGCACACTGACAGTGACCGGCCTTCAGCTGGACCTGTGCTGCTCAGCACAACCCCTTGGGCCTGGCACTTCAGCCAGCTTTCAGTACAACCCATTGTCCAGTTCCCTCACCTGCACTTCATCAATTTGTCAAAGAAGATGATATGGGAGATAGTATCAAAAGCTGTGTTGAAGTCAACATAAACAACATCCACTGCCCTGCTCTCCTCCACCAAGTCAGTAATCTCATTGTAGAAGGCTATCTGCTTGGTCAGACGTGATTTCCGCTTCATAAATCCATGCTGAGTACTCCCAACCAGCTTCTTGTCCTTCATATGTTTGGAAATGGCTTCCAGAAGGTCAATGTGAGGCTTGAGTTTCTCAAATTCTCCTTTTCCTTCTTGAAAACATGAACAACTTTTCTTTCTGCTAGTCCCCAGGAGACTTCCTCAAGGCTCCTTCTGAGAAAAACCAATTTTTTGTTTGGAATTAATCTCCTCTGAGATTTTCTTCTGGGTAAGGCATTATAGCACTTGTTTTTCAGATACCAGACTAGGTTGCAGCAATGATGGTCAGAGGGAAGAATGCTTTGCACTCTGGAAACTAATATGACCTACAGTTACTGAATGACATTTGACAAAATAAAATAGGTCTCCCAAAAATCAAAACACTGCAGACAAAGTTACCTTTACTTTTGCAGTCAATCATAATGCAGACCAACCATCCATGTGAGGGCAAGAAGAAATGAAGCCATGTAAGACATACAAAACTATTCAAGCAATTCTAACACTCAGACAGTCATGATTAACTAAAATGCCACATTTCAGATTAGAATGTATTCTTTAGAACATACAACCTATCAGATATGATAAAAAAAGAACTGACCACAGTATATATATAAAAGAGCATCCAACCTTCCTGTGGGAACTATTATTATTCGCTATTACAGACTTTTGGGCAAGAACCATAATCTGTCCACACCCATCTTTAATACAAGGCAGTGTGGTAGAATTGACACCTTCTAAATTACCTTTCCTAAATTCAGGTACAGATGTTGCGCTGAGCAACTTTCAGTAACAATTTCCAACAGGTTAAGCTGGAAACAGCATAAGGAATGTTATGGTATAGGCTAGGAGCAGGGTGTGAACAAGGTTCTAGAGAAACTCCCATGCAATCCACCACATTGTTGCCAGATAATAGAGCACTGCTTTTTCCAATACTGTCAGAGATGCCTGAATTTACATGGTTTCTGCTGTGTCCGTTTCTGTCATGACTTTTCCTATTAATTCCGTTTCTTTCCTGATAAAACATGTGCTTCCTCAAACTTTGCTTAGTCACACCGTGTTTACTACTTGCACAAAAGCAATCTAACACATTAAAAGCTGCACAGCTTTTCTCTGTGCACGTAAGTGCACTCAGCAGAGAGGAGCTGCAAGGCAGCACACCACTGAACACAACTTCAGTTCTGTGCTAGCATAGCTATGATTTCTGCAGTGCACGGAAATGCTTCCGTAACATTTTAAACGATGTCAATTGGTGCTCGATCTACATTTCCTGTGATAGTCTGTATTGTGGAATTAGCTTACTATGGGTTCATCTTAAAGAAGCTTCTCCAGACACGTAGCAGTTACCTCTTTCACTTAAAAAACACTAAAGAAACTGTCCATGTACTCCTTTCTAGTTGTCTCATCTAAAAACAGTTCAATACAAAAGTAAAGTTAATGTTAGGATTTTATGACAAAGCAATAGCTATATCTGGACCTTAAATACTGCGCTGGTGTATTGCACAATATACACATTTGCCATTATTCTCACCTTTTCACTTGAGAATAAAATCTGGATAATAACTACCCCCTGTTTCTTCCACTTACAGAAGTCAAACCTTAAAACTTCCCTTCTGTATTCCAAGAGTGCAGAAAATATATTGGGTAGAGAGGCATAAGGCTAATAACTACATCCAAGATCAGCTACATTTAACTAAGAGGCATAGCTGTAAATTCCTCAGAGAGAAGGAAAATAGAAAGATACAAAAGGAGAAGGGAAAAAAGGAAACAACTACATTGCAACAACCTGCTATATATGTCAGAAACAACCAAGTGGAAATTCCTAAAACAGTACCAGCTTGCAGACTTCTGCCAGCATAGTTGGAGCAGGAAGACTGGCAGGTGTGACTTGCAACTGAACCAGCAGAAGCCCCTACCAATGACTTAATTAAACTAGCTAAATGGATTTAACCGATTGACCTTTTGCTGGTACGATGTATTTGCTTGCAATACAGGGTTTTACTAGATGACCCTGAAGCAAAGCTTCACTGTATAGCTGCTTCACAGCAGAAGCTCTCTGGCAATACTAACACTCTGGTAACCATGAAAGAACAGTCGCCACTGGTAAAACCACAAAAATCAAGAAGTTCTGTTGGTGGCACCAAATGATCTTTCCTGGACAATTACTACAACATTGATGTATTTTAATTTTTTTCTGCACACCTAGAAAAACACTTGTCATTAATCACTCTATTTTCACTGCATCGTTACTTGTGCCACATTTTCACAAGCCCTGTTTATGTGCATTTCTCCTAGGGTAGCAGGAATGCGAAAACTTACTACTTTGAGTTGAAGTTCAATAAAATGATGATATGAGTATAATGGCAGCAGAGTAGTAATAATGCTGTTTCAAGTTCAGGCTTCCTCCTGCTACTATGCATCATGCTCCAATGATGCAAACTTCCCTTTTCTCTCAAGCAGCTAATATTAATTGGTCTTAACTAAAAACAATTGCCTGTAGCCAGTATTTATCTTTAATTCTGTTGCTTGTTGCCAGATCTAATGAGGGAATACTGAGTCTGGGAGCCCAGTCAGTTTTTCCAACAATGCAGTCTCCTAAGAGATAGTAATTTAGCCTCTCCCTGTAAATCTGGTTTTCGCTTTACGAACATCTGAAAACATCAGTAGGAAACAAATACATGTTAGCACTCATTAGCAAATTCTGGTGGTGGTGGTTGTTAAAACTCAAGTCTCATCTCCCTCTCTGTCCCTCTACATACATTCTTCGATGGCAGGAGCTCAGTAGCTCATTTTAGTTATAGACAGGCTCAAAGGCATGACCGAGAAAGTCTCCACTGACAGAACCAGTCTTCAAATAAAAACCCCCACTCTCTAAAACATCTATAAAAAGGTTTCTCTCATTCTTTATAGTTCTCCGTGTCATGGAGCTGCAATTTGACAGCAGAAGAACATGGTACAGAGACTGGAGAGGCGGGTATTCCAAAAATTAGCAGCAAATCCNAGGCGGGTTACCGAAACATTAGAAGCAACTCCAGGCATAAGCAAGGAAGCCCTGCAGGAGCTCTTCAAGCCTTTAACTTGTACACCTGGTTTCAGCTTCATGAGAAAATAAAACCCACACAGAAGCTGCCGGGTGGGGGAGTGGGAAGAGATGGGCAGCTTCTACTGGGAACACATGAACCTTAAAAAAGCCAATATGAAGTAGTATACTCACTTTAAACAGAGCAAACAAATATTGCCCTTTTCTAAATATCTGAATACTCACTAAGCAAACAATAAAACGGCAAAAATCCCAGCACAAACAGAGTCAATATTGTACAGCATCACTGCAAGTGTCACCAAGGTTCAAAATGGTGAGCAATACACATTCTACATCCTTTTAAAAACTGTTTCAGATATAGAAGATCAGCATTATACAATTGCTTAGTAAACGAAAAAAAGGTTGGACTACTGAATGAGACCAGAAAATGTAAATAGAGACACAAAAAAAAAGTCCCTTTAAAAATAATTCCTAGTACCTTGACTTGTATGTTCTGTTTTTAGACCTAGTATTTAATACTCCATACCACACACATATATTATGCATGCCTACTACATATGTACTACTACCCATAAGTACTGCTGGAAACATTTTGAAAGGGATTATATTAAAAAGGAGAGCGCTTTTATTTTACAGTTTTATGAGGCACTCCTCTCCCTCCACTTACTCAAAATTTTCCTCTGATGTCCACATGACAGTTTGCCTAGATTCTTTAAAAAACTTCCAAGTTGTCTGAAAGGCTGCAGAAGTTCAATGACCCACTAAAAACATGCGGGCTGACAATACAGAAATTGGGAAGTTTTCTATACAGAACAGCAGAGCAATTAAGGACTAAGAAATGCAGCGCTCAGTACGGCAAGAATTGGTGCATGTAAGCAGTTGTATCCCCCTAGTCAGTCCATCAACTTCAGTGAACTACTTGCATAGGGAATTTACTTGTGTAGAACAGTTTTTAAAGGATCTGCTCAGCCGTTCACTTAAGGAAGTTTCAAAGTACATATGCTCTTTCCTTCTGCATGGAAAAACACAGGCCATACATCACAGCAAGCTAACAAAAAAACCTAATTCCTTCCAGGAATTTAATTTAGGTTTAGCAGCTTGTACATTTACAAAACATCATAAACAGACCAGGTTTTGGGTTTAAATTAACTGTCACTACTCGTGAAAAACTGTTTGTGAAAGCTGATCAACTCAAATTCACAATCGTAAGTCTTCAAATGCTTTCAGTCTGAGCACAGAGCCCACAGAGTCAAAGAAAGGTAAATAGATACAAGTACACGACAGAGCACTATGAATCGACTGAAAGTCACAGAACGAAGAAGCTGTGTGGGAACAGAGAAAAACAACCAAGCATATGCCCTTCTGTCCATGTGCAACACCACATTTCAGGTAGCTCCACTTATAAATACTGTTTTTCACCGAACAAATTGTATGCAAAATATTCAACTAAATTTTAGAAGCAGACTCTTCTAAAATGAAAGTGAAGTAGTAAAAAATTTGCTAGAAGTCACACTGAGACACGCATGCAGCTATTTGGTGGATGAATTTTAGACTTTTTTTTATTCAAGATAGTTAACATGGTAGTTCTGAATTACAGTCATTTTTCCGTCTATTTCTCTAATTAAACCCCGGAAGGAAAACAACTCAGGTCACCTTAAGACTTTTAAAGGTTACATTTTGGTTTTGTACTTAAAAGCACAATAAAATTGAGACATAAAACGCTAGGGAAGGATAAATAAAACACGAAGATTTGCATCTTACCTTCTATCTACAGTTATTAGATGTTCTTTGAGCCAGTGATTTGGCAACAGTGTATGAACCATGTCTCTAAAGTGCCATGGCTATGTAATGCAGACAAGACAGCAATGTGCAGTAAGATGGGCTCACAGGCTGGCAAGGTCCTGGGGCAGCATGATAAGGAAGCTTTGGGCAAGGGAATAAGAACCAAAAAAAGCTCTTCAAGCTCCAAAAAGCTGATAATCTCAGGTGGCAAAAGGAAAGCTGGATGACACAACGTTCTTGCCTCCAAATAGGAAAAGAATCATTTTCAGCCAAAAGGATAAAAAGGAGTTTCATTTCCTTTGCCCTATCTAGTAATAAGTAAACACTGACAGATAGATCAGACCACTAATTTATCTAATCTATCTTTCTAAAAGGGAAACAAAGATTTAGCTAAGCTGGTTATCATGAACCATCCAAAATAACACCAACAACTTGTAACCATAAGCAACCATGAAGGTTATGAAACAAGTTTCTGTTTTAGAGACGGTTTCTGTTGAAAGGATGTTTTTAATCACGGCTTTTGATAACACTGGCCTATAGCCTCAGGGAAGGCAACTGCAAGCTCTCAGGAAGAACGAGTACTAAATTAATCTTCCAAAGGATGTAGCAAGTCCCCATGCAGTTTGAAATTGAGAAATCAAGGCTTTGTGAAGCAGCAGTTACATACACTCCACACCTTGCACAGTCTTGAATGACTTGTGATGCATGTATTTCTCTCAATATTCTCAGTCATTAAAAAAAAAAATAATCAGTAACAGCAGAAGTCATTACCACCTTCTGTAAAGATGACAGGTTTGCCTTGTTCCTTCCCCTTGGATAGGAGGTACTAATGGTATTTTAAAAAAGGAATGCTCTACTTGTTTCTTCCCTTCCACCCCTCACTACCTCCCATCAGAACCACTGGCACCAAGTATTCATCACTGAAGAATGAGTCTGAAGTCAGAGTGAGCAAATAATTTATCCTATTACATGATGGTAGTTTACTTGCACCTTTGCCTTTCCCAAGGGTAACTGAATGACTACAGTGTGTATATAAAAGCAATAATATGTTTCATATGGCTGTAACAGAGTCCAAAAATTAGCATTAAGAGACTCACGTATACTTGTTTTTCTCCAACTCTGAAGAGAACGTGCTGATCATAAAACTAAACTGCTCTAATATACTATCATGTTATAATTTTACTAATAACACCAGTGAAATTCTAGTAGAGTAAATAATTAGGTGACTGCAGGAAATGGGGGACTCCTTAAGGACTCCACCTCCACCGTAAGCTTCCCAAATAGTTCCCAAAATATTCTAGGAGCGAACTGCAGCACTTCCAGATACTAAAGATGAAGCTACCTAATTAGGCAAATACTACTTCCAATAGCAAATAATGCAACTAGTTTGCCATTCGAGTTGATGTGCACTTTCTAAAACCATGAAAGTTGTTAAGTGGTCTACACGATACTCCAGAAAAAAATAGCACTTCTGTACACAAAACTAAAATCCAAACACAAGCCCCCCCCCCCCCAATCAACACCACTAAACATCCCCCTGACACACACACATACACACTTAAACCTACTGTTAGTAAGTGACAATATTTGATCAGCATGGGACTATTCAAAAGTAAACAGTATCACTAAGTCATGACAGCAGTTAGAAAAGCTAGTCTTGAAGTCCCCAATAGCTTTCTTTCCCCACATGTCCCTCTTGATCTCATCGTCAGTCGTATATACTGTTAATGTTACTTCATATTTAAGTAATAAAAACGGAAAGATAATCAAGTAGATGTTCCAGATACAGGTTGGATTGTTCCAATAGAGTAAAATATTTGGCAGACCAAACCTGAATGCAAGCACAACCCTTCACAATTACAGTTAAATGCTGTAGTTACCCCACAGGCACACAAAATATTGTGTCTCTTATATTCTTTTTTTTGCAAACAGACAATAAAAACATAAAAATCAGATGTTTCCTAAAGTTGAAGGAATCCATCTCAAGGCTATGTAATTAAATTGCAAAAAAGTGGAAATATCAAGTATTTTCACCTTAGCTTCCAATTGTAATGCGACTGAACTGCAATTCAGTTTCTAGGAGCTTACGTGTTTTAAGAATTCAGTTACTGTGTTTTAAGAATTCTAACAAGGTATTTGGTCCTGTCAGGAAATACCAGATACATAGCTGTACTCCATAAATCTAAAACTGTGGACTTATGCTTTGTAAACATTTGCATGCAAATGCTGCAAAGCATCTCTACAGATTTTACCTGCAGATTTTACCACAGCAGCCTTCTCCAACAGTAAAACAATTGCCAGAACAAGTGTAAAAATGAATCAGACCAAAATACATGGATTACTAACATACCTACTCACACATAAACAAGCTACAGAGAAAATAAAAACATCCGGAGCTTGGAAACTTGCCAGGAAAAAAACAAAAACAAAAAACACAAACCCAAACAAAAACGAACAACAACAAAAAGCCACACACACACAAAAAATGAAATCCTGACTTCATGGAAGAGAAAGTGTCAGGACACCTTCTGTTTGCCTCACAACCTTTTAGAACTAGGATGGAGAAATGTCGTCAGCCATCTCATTCTGCCAATTCAATAAATCCTTAATGGAAACTTGAAGAGGCTGTTGCCAAAACCACACTGACTTTCCTGTGTAACACACAGTTCCAAATAATAACAATAAGAATATACAAATAAGTTCTGAAGAAGCTGAAGCTGCTTTAAAGAACTGTAATATTACTGCTTCAAAGAAGTTATATCTTTGAAAATATATATAACTTTAGATAGCACTTTCAGTCCTTGTTTCAGTCTCTGATTAGGTTCTCCTCCTTCTCATGGCTTGGAGCCTCAGGAAGGGGAAGAAAAAAAAAAGATAATATTTCGTTTCCTTTTTAGCACTTTTTTTTCATTTACAATTTAAACAACAGCATATTTTAAACAGGAACACTCTACTGAGGTTTTCTTAAGAATACAAAAGACAAATCTGAGCAAAAAGAGGAAATTATTGAGTCTCTTTAGTATATAAATTTATACCACCTAACACTGAACTTCATCAGTGAAGCAATATTACAGGTATTTAAATAACAATGTCTTTGGGGTTTTTTTTTAAACATCAGCAATTGCAATGCATATTAATGAATGAAAAGCAACATATTTTGTTTCCAAACTCCTTAATTTTCAACAGTTCTGTGGATATTTAATTCCAACTAAGCCACTGCCTTTTCAGAAGGCTACTTCTTACTAATAACTTGTTGCAATATAAAGTACTAGTCACTACAAGCTAACAAAAACCTTAACGCTGAGGCTTCACATTACCATGTGCTCACAGCATGGCTGCTGCACGTATTTAAAACCCTCTCACTTTCGCATAGTTCATAAAATATTCACATGCTGGTTCCCACAAAACATCCAACAGCTGAGAGCCCCAAACAGCAACTCTTCTTTCCCCTCTTTTCCACAGCCCACATCCCCCCAAGGAATCCCCCTCTCTTAAGCTTGGCATCAAAACACATGCAACGAACTGATCACCACAGGACAGCCAACACCACACGTGTCCCCACCACGGACATACGGGGTCCATTCTGGTCACTGCAACGAGCACGGCACTCTTCCCATCCAGCTGAGAGTATCACCAGTTCCCTGTGACACATAATGGGAACAAGCCTCTCTGCTGCTGCCAGGGAGTCTCACATCACTTCCAGGCTAAACACGCAGGGCAGCTGCCTCCCTGGGAGTTCTGCCACCTCTTCTGAAGCCAGACAAACAGGTTGAGGTGTGACATTATTTGTAATCATGCCTTGGGCATCCAGGATAGCCTAGAGTGCTATACCGCTGCTGCTGCTCTGCTGAATTCCCTTAGAAAAGTGAATGCTGCCAAGTCAGAGACTACCAACTGGTACAGGACCATCTTGGCGGATCTGTGTCTTTGTGGGGGAAACGGGCTGGGAGAAGGAGAAAGATTTTGTCTTACTAGTTTTGCTTTCACCATTTTAAGAGTAATAACAGCAGCAATAATAAATAATAGCACATCAGAGATGCCATGTTTCTTCCTGCAAAATCTTCACAGTTGTTGACAGAAACAACAACTCAAAGAGACAACATTTTTGCTTGGCAGAACCTATCTGGAAGTTTCTTTCAACAACTATATCTGTATGATGAAATACAAGAGAATAACAAGTTTAGTGGCCATAATACCCAGAACCTGGAATAAGAAACCAGTACTCCTGGGCTTTCATCCCCAAGACAGTGCAACAGCTAGGACAGACTCAGAGTTGTTTAGGTTGGAAAAGACCTTTAAGATCAACCAAGTCCAACTGTTAACCCAGCACTGACAAGTCCACCTCTAAACCCACAACCTAAAACATCTCCTAAGAACAAATATGTAGACAGCATTCTAGTAAGATTTCCAACAAAAAAGCTTAGTTAACTGAATTGCAAATTCCTGCCAATTATGTAAAAACCCCGTAATAATTCACTGACCCATAAAGCCAGTTATCTTTTCAGATAGAGAAAAAAAACTGCACTGCTTTCCCTAGTCTGCACAAAACTCAGTGCCACGGCAGATGCCACGACTTTGAGAGGTGGCTACCTAGGCAAATGCTGGCCCAGACATCACTTTGTTAATAATATTCAGAGTACTCTGGAGAGCAGCGAAGGCAATACGAACCTACACGCCCTGAAGCAAAGGTGGGCACAGTGGTATCAGAGTATGCAATGGTAAAGCAGAAGGGAAGGGCAACAGGAGTAGTACCAGGCAGCAGCTGGAGGGCCAAGGAAGCAGAAAGTACTGCAGAAATGAGAGTCCTGGGACATGGGGAATAATCTCCATCTCAGGAGCCAAAATATGTCTGTAAAGCGCCCCTGCATGTGCACAGGCTGCGTCTTATGAAAGGTTTTAGGAAAGCACTATTGGGAATGGGAAGGGGTATGTGAGGTGTGTAACAAGCAGAGGGTCTCAGCAAGGAATCACCCTGTGTTTCACTCACAATCCCTTGCAACCTCTGGCTGCTTGTAAAGATTAAAAAACAAAGAAAACAATGCATACAGACAAGAAAAATACATGACAAGCAACAGATAAAGATCTCCACTGTGTACCTATGATTCAGCATGAACATCTTTAACATCCTACAGCTAATTTGCACTATTTAAAGAATGTATTCTGCTTGTTTAATGAGAAACCCAGGCTGCTATTCATACTTGAGGCAGCAGTACAGTTACGCAAAGCCCGTCCTCTTTCAATGATTCTAAAATCCAAGCTATACGCCACAATGTCAAAAATAACTATCACTACACTTCTTGCTAATTTTAAAATAAATTTTACCTTCCCAATTCTGCTGGTGATATTAGCAAATCCTCTGGATTACAGACAAGCCTTATGGTTTTCACATGCAGCAAGCTCAGTTTAACAGCATAACACTATCCAATCCCACATAGCATTGGCTTTGTAAATTAAAAACCGTCGAGCATGGCCCTGCACCACAGTTTCCTGCTTTCTACATCTTGATCTGCTATCAGTAAAATCTAACTGTCTCAGATGCTGTCACATTTACAAACACGGTTTTACACTGCAGAGCACAGTTAGACAAGGAATTTGTTAAAATAAGATCAGGAAAGTTAAAAGCTTCCCATCTCTCTCCTAATGGCATTTTAAAAAAAAAAAAACTAATACCTCGTCCACATTTACTTTATGTTTTGATTATAAAAGCAAGGATTTGGGATGCCAAGCAGAAGCTTCAAAGTTAGAAAGATATTGAAAACCGACTTTATACCATGCAAATGAATACCACTGATCACACCTGCTACCTTTTCTTTTTCAACTGTTTAACTGAAGAGTAAATCAGACAACCAGGAACAGCATATAATTCTCTACTCCTGTTTTTCTACTGAAAAATTTAAAGAAAATGTATCAAAATTACAAGTGGATATGCATTTTTTATATTCCTTACGATAAATTCAGCACCAGTATCTCTAACAACAGTGGGTATCTACACAGGCTGAGAGAGTAAATCCTAAAAAGGGGCTAAAGAATTTTCTCGTATTTAGGCAAGCTTCTCCCACGAAATCTTCCAAATGACTAATAGGCAGTGAAAACAAAGAGAAAAGAAATTTCAAATACCTTTTCGGTTACAGCTTGCATACTGAATTGCAGAGCATAAGAAGAGTCTACATCTGTGTTTTTTCGTGTCTGTATATATAAAAATATATGAAATTCAGAGCAGTTGTTTTGCAGATTCAACAACAGGAAGCACCTCTGATACAACTCCACAGTGAAAGTCCCTTGAAAAAAATAACTGCACATGTACTGCATACATTGCTACCTCCCCTTTCCTCTTTCTTTCTCACATCTGTCTTCAGACAACTCCTCTAATGGTCTCCAAATTTGCATTTATTCCATGAAATTTAAAACCACTTTTGCTACAAGACAACTCCCAAAGTGTCTTCCACATTCACAACCTGGTACTCCCTTGAAAAGTATTTTTTTAATTTTCTTAAGTAATGCTTTGTACTAATGATCTTTTCATAAACACTCCAATACATTGCATTTCCCTAATTCTTCCATTTCTAATTTGTACATTTTTTCTTCCTAACTCTTCCTAACTCTTTTCTCTTCAAACAACACTTCCAGAATCTATGCACAAATGCTAACAGAGACCACTCAGACTTCTTCACTATGTTAATTCAGTGGTTTCAATTCAGCCCAAACATTCAAGTTTTGCAAAACCCAAGTTTCTTTGGAATGTCATCATGAATTTATTCAAAATCAAATCAAAACACAGGAAGGAAAAGCTCTTCTCCATACTAAATTATTCTCTCCACTTGAAGGTAGAATGCAAAGTACCTCAAGAATTTCAGTAGTGATTTTTACCTCTGAATAACTTTCTGAAGTAACCACTCGTATCAACAATTCTGATAAGTAATGGGAATTTGGAGTTGCTTTCAACTCCACCACTCATCTGTAGCATCCCTTTCTGCCTGCCGCTCAGTTACCTTGCTGACACAACTGAATAGCAATGGAGCATGAATTGTTTGCTGGTGAGCTCCTCTCTGCATGCACTTCTGAAAATAATTTCCATAACCGAAAGAGAAAGTTTACAATTACTTACAGTCTTAGTGGAGAGAATGATTATGCTTAATAAGCTTTCTAATGGGACTGCTGTCATGTTTGACTATAGCTTTTCATATATAAGGAGATTTACACAAGAAAAACTGAAGAAAAAGAAAACTTTTCCTTCAAGATATTCACAATCTATACTTTTAGAAAGTCTGTATCATCTACTCCACATTACCTAACTTAGAAAGAGAATGCTCAACTATGAAGAATATATTTGACTTTGTGTTCAAGCTAAGAATAATTTAATGCTTTTCTAGTTCTTTAGAAAACAGCCATCGGTGTTGATTTAAAAAAAAAAA
>WEIS01018562.1:1804-13479 GCA_013389965.1 Todus mexicanus | reverse complement strand
ATCTCCCTGGGCAGCCTATTCTAGAGTTCAACCACTCTTTCCATGAAGATTTTTTTCCTAATGTCCAGTCTAAACCTCCCATGTTGTAGCTTGAAGCCATTCCCTCTGGTTCTGTCACCAATTACCTGTGAGAAGAGACCAGCACCAACCTCCCTACAATGTCCTTTCAGGTAGTTGTAAAGAGTGATGAGGTCTCCCCTTAGCCTCCTCTTCCTCAAACTAAACAGTCCCAGCTCCCTCAATCGCTCCTCATCAGATCTATTCTCTAGGCCCTTCACCAGCTGCGTTGCCCTCTTCCGCACCTGCACCCTCATAACTCTCCTGCTCTGGCAAGTAAAGTAGGTTTTTGCAAACCATTTAACAATGCTGAAAGATACATGAAAGATGGTTTAACTGAACCAGTATTATTTGTACTGAAGTCGAATGTAAGAGTGCACACAGCCAGTTATTGTGTTGCAGCTGAGAGATTCTTACATCGCACTAACCAGATTGTTTCTCATCACCTGATTAAATCTTAAGACCTGCTGAGGAAATGAGTCCACATCACTACAAGCTTTAAAATTGAATCTCCTTAGTTTGTGATTACCAAGTATGATTTTATGAGTGGGAAAGTATGAAGAGTAAGACGTGCTGGGAATCCTCAGAACTTCCTTTTTTTTTGAAATCTAATCCAGCTAGGGAATTCTTTAAAAATTTATGCATTCTGATCTTGTTCTCAGTGCAACAATAAACTGAATGTTAATTAACTTCAGTAAAACACTTCAGAGCACTTTAACAAGTGGCAGAGCTTTGCTCTTAAACTGTAAAGAAGATGGACATATGAAGCTACAACTAGCAGTAGAGGCCAAGAGTGATGGTAATGCACCAACCAGCTGAATGAAGCACGGCCAAATTTATATCAGTATGATTTATACCACCAATACTCTCTTTATTATAGATCAGATAATGGTTTCAAAACCAGACTGAAATCTCCTGTCATACAAATCAGTATCTTCTGTCACTGAATTATCAGTAAGCACTGATAACATCAAAAGATTTAATTACTGAAAACATACTTTCATGAAGAATAATGAAAACAAGTATTTAAGCTGATGAAAATGAAGAATAAATGCTGTCATTTGCAGCAAGCATTTTCCCATACTCTAATTTAACAGCTGTGTACTATATTACTATTAATTCATACCTTTTTGTCATTTATTGACAAAGATATTTTTACTGTCCTTTTTAATCCCACTGATACCAAGGATGTAAATCAGCTGTTAGAACAGCATACTAATACTATATGTGAATGCTGGATGCCATCTGGGCCATAAATCCTAAAATCAAGTTTTTATATCTTTATTTTCTTCTGAAAACTCCAAGCATATACCCAACACATGTATGTGATTAACCTAACTTATTCAAGTTAGTGCAAAACAAAAGCATGCATGTTTGCAGAACAAGTGTCTAATCAAGAAATTGAAAAATTTTGCTTTTGATGGTGATGCACAAAATCACAAAGTATAAAAGAGGACTTTGCGTGATGTATCAAGCTGGAGATCAGTGTAATACTGTCACTTACGCTGTTCCTTCTGCCTAAGTGAGTATGAAGTCTGAGTCATCAATACAACCCTAGCTAGGCTCTTCTTAACTACAGTTGAAACATGCTGGTTAAAAAGAATAATGTTGCTGGTGACAGGTTTTATAGGTAGAACACTTCACTGTATAGGGATATCAACCCAGAGCTTTGCTAATGCACTGAAGTAACATGTGGGGGTGTGTGAATATCAGGTAAGGCTTATTTTTTAATGTAAGTCAGTATTGGCAAGACCAAGGCAAGAACTATCAACAGTGATTTCTTTAATAAGTTAGAGAATACATTCACTAAAGGGTAGTTTCTACTTCCCATGTCTGGCAGTGAGAAACAAAGAAAATGAAAGCACAGTGAGTCTGTAACAATGAGTCTGTGCACATGGCGCACCACAGATTTGCTTTGCCATGGGAATGCTCACAACTGCTTGGTGTCTGCAATGCAAAGACGTCATGATGAGGAGAAGTGGAAAATTCCGAAAGAAAAGAAGGCTTGCCTTCCAGGGCATTACACCCTAGAGATTACTTCTTATTGGAAATTGTGTCTGTTCTTTTTACTATTTTTATAAACTCAGGACCCCAGTGAATCACGTGAGATACACCCCTGTGATCCTGCTGCTGCTACTCCTACCCGCAGCTGATGACATTTGTGTCAGAGAGACGGGGAGTGCGTGAGAACCGCTCCTCCTGCACCAGCTGCCCGGGCTGTGCCCTGGCTGCTGCTCTTACCAACAGCAGCTCCACATCCTCTCAGCATTTGGGGAAAGGGACTACTTTCCCTCTTTGCTGACACTAACTGAAGACAGAAGAGAACTCAGTTCACAGACCTCTAGGATCACTGGAGCAGAGGTTACTGATACTGTGCTTAGAAGGCCTGAGCTGAACTGCGTAAGCTCACTTGATAAGAGTGAAAGAAGTGCTGCAGCACCCACATCATTAATGTATAATCTATTCTCCTACAATTTAAGAAATGTCCTTGCTAGAAGGGCCATCATTATAGGCTTATCTCATGCCCTTTTCTGCTCTTGAAACACAGGGCCCTAGCCTGTGGACCACAAGTTCAGGCTGATCTCTGTGCACTGGTTAGTGCATCCTCAGTGAGCATAGAAAGAGGTTTTGCAAGAAGGAAAGTGTTTGCAAATTTAGAAGAGGGACTGCATATCCTGCTGAAAAGTTTTTACTTACAGGAAGAAAAATACATGAACCTTGTACATGAAATGCAAATTTCCAGTTCAAATTACACCTAATTAAATAATGAGAAAAATAAAATGAGGATGTGAAAACCCATCTATGTTTTAAGGAAATACTACTGGTCCTCTGAGTCTTCTTTGTGGATTCAAAAGCGATTTTTTCATAGAGATGTACACTTTATATAATGCACTTTGAAAGTTGCACAACCTATTTGCAGGACCATACTAAAAAATCCCACAACTCCTTCACCACTCTATGGAATTTAGAAGGTTCAAATTCCAATAAAAAGGATGGCACTTGAAATGTGGTGGCAAGTATCTTAACATGTCAGACGTCAGAAGACACAAACGAAGGCCAGAACCATACCCACCAGTAAAGCTGTCTCATTTATCTTCACTTCTAGAAACCAAGGAGACAGGTAAAGATATGATAATAATTTTATAGTTCTTTACTTGTGCTACTTTACATGTCATCTGTATCTCAATGCACTAAATACTACATATCATTCAAGAACTGGTTTCTTGAGTAGAATTTTCAACAACACTGACACACTTCTTCAATTAAAAAAGAGGTGTATTAATAATTGTTACTCAAAGTTGTTCCTATGCATTTAATTTCTTTCCTAATCCACTGCCCTCTTCCTGTGGTTGAGCTGAATACAGAAGATATGACTATGGCTAACATTTTGAAATAAACATACCTATTTCTGTTATAAAAAGGAAAGCACGACACTTGAAGATAGGTCAGTATTTGCTAATTTCCATTTAAAATTAATCAACTGAGGAACAATAATTAAAAGTAATTTAAACTTGACCCAAGCAATAAACTGCTGGAATACAAGTGATGGTGATCAAAATCTGAGGACTTTCCTAGTTTAACCGGTTCTTTTTAGATCCATTTGAACTCAGTCAGTATATTACCAGTATGCTACTTCTCACATTACCTCCCCCAAACTTACCTGTATCTTAAATGATCAAATATTTTACCATAGGCAATTTATGCTTAAGCAATAAAGGCAGCAGGTAGATCCTATCTCAGGAACTTTTCATTAAAACAGGAAGGCTTAGCTTTGCTTGGAAGAGGTAAGGCACGTTGTGTTCCAGATGTAAGGAGACAAACTGTTGGCTGATGACAACTTCACCAAAGTTAAATACCCTGCAATGGGAAGTATCATCAAACAATTCTTTCACCCTGAAGATGAGTTCTTTCTTGAATTCCAGTTCTCCCTGCCTTCAGCAACTAATATAAATTCCCAATGTGAGCTGTCAAAAGATGCTAAAACCCCTGTGCACTGGAACTACATGCATTGTTCTTGAGCAAAGGTAACCTAAACTGTGCAATGGTGGTAAATTTAAGGAGTGTTATCTCACAGCAATGGGTTGGTGAAACGGTACATTTACTTTGCATCAGCCAGCTTTGAGCAAAAAGGAGTGTAGTGCATCACCTGCTTCCTTGACCCGTCAAATTGTGGGTGGAGAGGAGCACCAGTATTTTGAAAACACATCTAAGGTTTATTCTGATAAAAGATTATGGCTTAAATTAAGCTCTTCCTGCTTAAACAAGGTGGGTGCAACAGAAAATGATTGAAAAGAGATTCTATGAGGGCATCTCCTGCAGCAGAAACTAGAAAAACCAGTTTTTAAGCACTTCTAAGGATTCACAGTAAATATTTAGCAGTAAACAATCCAATTGTTTAGTGTTTATATGTTGAGGAAAGTTTATTTACTGAGTTTTATCAGGAGTTTGATGTAAAATGATACCCCTCTGTGGAACAACACTGTTATTTACATTAAGCCAAACACTCCAACGAAGTCAACCTAAAAAGAGCTTCAAAATTGCGTTTGCATTTAAGGACTCTACAAAATAATAATGCAGAAATACTACTGCTAACCAATTTGCAACAAAATAGAAATCTCCTTTGGTTCCAGAGAGATTGCTTCTCATTTTTTGTCTAGTTTTCAAAAATATTGGCATTTATCCGAGCTCTTAATCATATCTACAAAAAACTCAGCATGAATGACATTTCGGTGATGATGAATATCACCAGTTAAAAAGTTTAGCCCTTTCAGCTTATTTGAACACAGTTATGCAATGGACAGCACACTAGCATTTGCAAAAAAGATTAAAATAATATTCCTTTTCTTATTTTAGCCACAACTGCTTGACTCTGATCTAAATGATTATTGGGCTAATGACAGTGCACAATACTTGTGACATTTACAGGACATCAGGTTAACCTCTCTACAACAGTCAAAACGGAAATCTTATCTTATATAGATATTGTTGGGTTTATTTAGTAGCAAAATATATTTTACTTCTTCAGGACTCTGAAAGCTCTTATGATGACATTTTCTTTCCTTTCTTTGTCTTTATTTTTTTCATACACTATTTAAATGTTGTGGAACTATGAGAAGGGGAAGTAGTGGTAGCTCCATCTGCCTTGCAACTAATAAAGTTTGTCCCTGATGGGGAACAAACTGCTGACAGATTCCTGGGACGTCTGCACGAGAAACTGATGGGCTTTTGTATGTGCTATGTCACTGACATCTGAAATGGTGCAGTAATTACTTGAAGTTTTTTCCCATGCCTGTAGCAATGTCTCCCTCTCACATGGATGTCCTAAAAATGTCACATTAAACCTTCCTCCTGTTGTGTTATTTAGAGATGCCTTCCCCTTCTCCCCAGCTGTCTATTTAAAACAACCAGCAGTAACTTGTTTCTTTCAAAGACTCCTACATCTTTGACAAACATGCCTGAAATTAGTCAACATATTCAAAAGTTATTAGGGGATGTGGACAAAAAAATTAAAAAACATAAAAAAGGTCACTTCCCTCTGTTAGTTCCAGTGACTTACTGTTGTAAGCCCTTAAAGATTAAACTTCTTCAACTACCTTACTTTCTGACACTCACTATATACTTCTGTATCCTATTCTACACTCAGAAGCTCCTTTACCAAAACCTTTAAAGTGAGGGGTTTCATTTGCCACTACCTGCATCTTGACCACACTCCTGATCTAAAGTCCTTACCCCTCATTCCAGCCCTACATTTGTTTAATCATAGGACTGGCCCATGGAACAAAGTTTTGGGAGTAAAAATCCTGTCACCAACGCAACTATTGAGCAGGGTGTGTTTGGCTACCTTTGCTAATGCAGTATTGTCCTTTCACAGCCACATACTATACCGGGAAATAATAGCTGCTTAGGCACCGAACTGCTCAAGTGTGCTGTTGTCTGGTGGTCTATCTTTTGGACATTTTTTGCAGTGTACTGTGAAACCGTTGCTGTGGATTAAGACATCACTGTGACTACAAAGAAATTTTTATACATGGGAGTTCACTGCTACAACTGCCCAAAGGTTAATTAGCCAAGCTTAAAAAATACTTTTTTTTTTTAATTCCCAGAGTCACAATAGATGTTCAAGATTTGTTTAGTTGTCCTCAAGTATGACCATTACTTCTCTTAAGCTGTTTTGAGTATGTACCTTTTAAGGGTCTGATCTACTTCCCATAGAAACAAACAGAAAGACCAGGAAATTTCAGCAGCATTAGATTAGGCAAAATTTAGTATGTCCGAAGCTCTGCAGCTTCCAGAAACATTACAACAACTGTTACTAATGTCATGTCTGGTATATAAGCTCTTCAAATAAAGGTGTCATTGAAACAAGACGGTTAGTCTAGAGAATTTCAGGAGAACAAATATTGTTTGCCAGTGCAATATAGGTTTTGTTGTTCTTTTTTTTCTCCTAGGGTTTCTTTGTATTGTAAAGCAGCTGCACAATAAGATTGTTGATACTACGGTTTACCTTTTGAAGTGATATGGTCCAAGGTAAACAGTTCTGGCTAAGGAATTTTCCAGGTGTTAAGTCCACAGGTTGGCAAAGAAAAGAAGAACTGGTCTGCTTCTGCTTCGTGACAATCCTGAGGTCCAAGACAAATCGAACCATGAATCAATGTAGCACTATCTCAGATGACCTACGAAAGGAACTGCCAACCTGCAACCTGTGACCAGGTATGTTCAAGATACTACGAACTGATTTGTAGTTAAGCTACAACAGAGTATCCACTTCCAGAACACCTATTTCTTTTGGAATGGAAAACTGCTACACACGGCTTGAAAGTTGCTACCTTTTTGCACAAGAACATCAAGCCCATGCAGTAGTTTAGATGCACGCATATGATAAAATGAGAGAAATTTTTGTTTGGTGCACATAGCTGTTGCATAAGACGGTCTTCCCAGATATTCAAGAACTGAGTACAGATAAAGGTTTTAAAGAAAATAACATTACTTACATGGAATATTCTACAAATTGTATCAGTGCTATGTCAAAAAGTGTTATCAGCAAATTGAATACAAGTAGGGAAACTGTTTATGTGATAGTAGCTTAGGCCATTTTGAAAGGTGTACTTAACATGGAGAAGAATGTTGTTTAAAAGAAAATGCATGCTCTGCAATCAGCAAAACTTTCCAATCTCAGTGCTTCAGCCAGCACTGGACTCTGCAGGTGCTTTGCTGATGAAATCAGCATTCACTGCCAGTCCAGCCCCAGGAACTGATCCACAGCCACTTTAAAACAAAAGGTACCTATATTTTTGGCACAAGTTGCTGTGACAAAATAAACTTCCTGTAGAACTTCTATGCTTTCAGTCTCGTATAACTGAAAAATATTACTTGTCATTGTTCGTAGACCAAAGTATGCCTCTGTTTTTCTGGAGTCTCAGTGTACAAATACAATATACAATTGTATAATTTTGCTAAAAAGTAAATAACACAGAGCAGACTGAGGGATGGCTTTTCAAACATGTGTTGGCTCTGCTTTAATTAAACACAGTAGTAAAGCTCTCATTGACTTTATCTGGAATTTATGGAACTTCAGTCCTACCACAGAAATATTTTCTGCCAAGATGTGTTTCTGTATCTTATACACAGAAAGTAACTAGAAAACTATCGCCAAACAGCAATCAATACTTAGGTATGCATTAACCTCCCTTGCTAAAACCAATACATGCATAATATCATATTTGACAAGGAACTGAGTGTCACTTCTTTTAAATCTATCAGCGGAAAATATGGCAGTCTAGATGAATGCAACACACCTTTCTAGTTAATGTGCATATGCTTCCAACTAGTGCTGCTGTGACGCTAGCTACGCAGAACAGATTCCTAAACAATAAACTAGATCTCCCCATATATCACTGATTTTATTTGGAGGTAACACAGAACCACCTTTACATACCTGGTGTTTGTTGTCATAGTGTGTTGTTTTCTCATTTGTAACAGTAGGATAGAAATGTATGAACAAGTGATGAGGTCTTGAGGTGCTAAGCAATAATGCTGGTCAGGCATGGTTTATGTACATGTATCACTTTTCTCTCAATACAGCTCCATTTCTTTATAAAAAGCTCCTTTATCAGCATCTCGCTTCAGTGAATGCCAAATGAAATGATCCCAAAATAAAGGTGAAAAGGAGGAGAATATACACGCAACATCAATGTTAATTTTAGGACTATATTTTAAAATATGTATTTGTACAGCACTTTTGGCTAAAGAACTTCTATTATTGAGACTCACACTGGTGCATGAGTATTACAAGAACTAAACTATAAGAAAGAACGGAACAATTTGACCAAAGCAACAGATAGGAACTGGAGAGTACCTCAACTTTCAACCACTGGAAAATGCTAATGTCAATCAAGAATACATCTGAAAAGAAAGGGAACAAATCAGTCCTTGGTTAGCCTGGCTGTTTCTGGTATCTTCAAGGTGAACATTTCTACTACAGTAAGTTGAAAAATTCCAGTACATCCTACAAAGCACTGTAACCACATGTCTAAAGGCTTATTTTATCATTTTTCTCCACCTATAAATAGTTCATTTGGTCATTTCAGAAAACATTTTTTGCTTCTCCGAAGTCACATGTAGCCATCTGCTTCTGCAGGGAAAGTCTAGGCAGATGTGCAGCCTTCATTTCTGCTCAGGCGTGACAGGGACACACTGGCAGGTGCAGGCAACCCTCAGCAGATGACAGGCAGGTGCCACCGCTTCCTGGTGGCACGTTCCCTTCACTCCCTTCCCTCCCTGGCTCCAGTGCCTGCACGTCACCTGCCCTGTGGGGACACAGGTCAGCCCTTCAAGGCAATGGAGAGCAACCCCACCTACAGCATGCAAACACTACCTCCAACCCTCCTGGACTACTCGTTCCTTCTAAAGTGCAGCATGCAAGGAAGTGAAAACTATTTATCTCATGAGTAAATATACACTTCGGTCAACACAAGCTTGGCAGGAAAATGTCAGTTGATACCAGAAATTATTATTTTCTCTGTCCGTAATAAATTATCTCTGGCCTTTTTCAAAGCTCTCAGTTTGCTTAATATTTTGGGAGAGGTTTATTACTCTCGCTACCAATAACTACATTTCACCTTCTGCAGTTTTATTGAGCATGGGTTAAAAATTAACTGTAATTTTGTATCTGAAATTCCAGTCTCTTTTACCTTAAAGACCGTGAAAAAAAAAATTATGCTATATAAAGCCTAAAAGCAATTTATAACTGAAATGCTGCTCCTATTTCCTTGCTGTTGACACCTAGCTAATGAGCTTCCTGGCAGTAAAGGGGAAAACTCACAAAAAAGCAGAGCAAGCTCACACAATTACAGCAAAAAACGCAAGATTATCTTCCACAAAAAGGAATATGCATACTCTAGTTTAAACCCTTGCTCAAAATCTTGCCCAAGATTTTCTCTGTAGGAAAACGGCGTCCAACTAAATGAACACATTTTTCTCAGAAGGTAGAAGAGCTGATCTAGTCATGCTGAGGTTTGTATGTGTGCCAGTGATGCATAACAGAATTCACACAATTACGTGAATTCTGATACTTGAGCTGATGTCAAACGTAAAAAATGCTCAGGGAAAAAGACTCTAATAATTCTAATAAATATACCTAATTTGGTAAAGAAGAAAATGGGGGAGAGCAGGGCAGAATAGCAATCTTGTCCGAAATTTTAATATGTCAGCCTAAGGAAGTGTTTTATATATGTTTACAAAGCAATAGCAGCAAAGAAAGTTAGAGCCAGTTGTCTGTGCAATGGGACCAACAAAACTTGAATTTCTTCAGAACTTCAAATATGATTATGAAAAGAGCAACAGATTAAGTGATGGGACTTTCAAAACATACTGTAAAAGTGACTAACTTCAGCTCCTGAGATGTAACTGCATTTGTACTAATGCTTGGTGCATGCAAATGCAATACTTCCTTCCCAGTAACAGAACAGCGGAGCCACACCCGCCACTCCAAAGTCATTAAAGAAAATAAAGAGGTTCTGCAGTACCGAGCTAGACATGCAGACCCAGGAGGCCAAAACACAATTATTAAGAGAAAAGCAGAGTACAGAAGTCTGAATATACTCAGTTTTAAAATATATTTGGGAATGCGCTCAAATTCCAATTTACTTAATAACAACATGTATCACAGAAGCCGTTTCTAAGTATGTAAGAGAGGTTTCTCTGTGAGATCTTTACAATATTATTACTTGTATTTCATGTTTTTCTCAAATCAATTACATCTCAAGTAAATATTTATTAGTAAACAGTCACACAGGCACAATAAACATACAGTCTCTGGGGAAGAAAGTATTTTTTTTTAAAAATTATATATTTAAAAAAATATAGATAACTCGTAAAGCCTGTTTGGAGACTGAAAAGTATCCCATCTAATGGTGTTGACAAATGTAGCTTGGCTTGCCAAATAGGTCAGAAGATTGAAATTCTGGAATGTTCAGAATCTGGGTATTATTTATACTTTTCTGTCTGCATGGCAAGACAGAAAGAATATTGAGTTTAAATATACAGAGTAGATTTAGCAACATCTTTCTGAAATTCGTGGGACCCTAACTAAGATACCTACCCACTACTTTGAAACATACTGCTTTTTTACATGCATGTGACTATCATTCAAGAGAATGTTCAAAGGAAAATATCGTATGTAATATTGGCATAATACTACTACCAAGCTAAATTTACTTCCATGACACTGCACAAAGGAAAATATTCAAAGGTTCCATGCAGCTACAGCTCTTCCTAAAGCTACTTCTGTCTGTCAAACTAGTTAAGTAGTTTGCAGAGTATTTTTAAAATGATTTTTCTAATAGCTAGTTAAGTATTTGTGAAAGTATTTCGTAATGCTGATAAATCTGTATTTTGTGAAAATGCATTTACAATCAAATTGCAAAGACTCTCTGGAGATTAATTTAAGATCTAAAATGACTGTGCTCATTTTGTATCAGTAATACTTTTAAAATAACATAAAGCACTTGAAAAACTGAAGGAATACATTTCAGTGCTTGACTTTCTTAAACCTCATACACAGCCAAACTGTTCCTTTTACAAGTGGCACAAAAGATGCAATTACTCCACAGCAGACATTCTGGCATAAATAGATATTTTATGGCAAAGTTCTAAAGAGCTTGCAAATGCCATAAATTCCAACAGTGACGTGTATGTCCAGCTATGCATCTGCTACCAACTTTGAGTTTACATTTTCTGATATACATTTCACTTTTAAAAGCATTTAAAAGGATCCTAAATTCATTTGCCAATTTCCAGGTGTATTTTATTTTAACCAATTTTCCCCATCTCATCTTTTGACAAAACTTTCAGAAGATAAGTGATTCACAACTTTATACCTCCAATACAGATTTTTCATATTTACACGTATTTATAGAAATCTTAGAAAATCTGTATGTATGTTGATAAATCATTATGGTTTCTCCTGTTTGGGCCATGTTTTACATGCTTTACAGGTGAAAGATGATCTATAATAGCACTTGTAAACAATCAAGACCAACACAGTATAAGAAACAAGCCTGGTAGCAAGACTGCTGGTGCCTCTTTTTCTCTACAATGGCCTCAAAGTTAGACTGATG
>WEIS01018561.1:0-10671 GCA_013389965.1 Todus mexicanus | reverse complement strand
TCAGAATCTGTTTGGTACCACTGGCTACAATGAACTGAACTCTGATGCTTTTGAGCAAGTCCTGAGACCAGGCTGAGTGTGTTCTGAGGCAAAGCCATGTCCTTTGTGCGTGTGGTGTCTGTGGTTAGATTTCAAAGGTGGCTGTTAGTTCCCAGCTCAGCAAGTTACTGNATTTCAAAGGTGGCTGTTAGTTCCCAGCTCAGCAAGTTACTGAGAAGTGTGGTGGACATGATTTGTGTCATGATGTGAGTTATGTTCCAGCTTACAGGGAGATGGGTCAGGCAGATATTTAGGATAGACTCATGTTTCTCCTTCTAAGGAGCTCTCAATTCAGACCAGTCTAGAAAAACCTTCTGGTGAACTTCCATGCCCATTTTGTGTTTATATGTGCCAGAAGAATCTGATGGAGTTCAAAGGATGGACTACAAAGGACGTGAGTCAGATTTTTATTTTGTAGCAGTCTTTTGGGAGTGAGTTTTCCGTCACATTTTGGTTGTCTTTCAGAATACCGAGAAATGGGATCTAGACAAGATTCCTCAGGACCTGGAGGAGCAGAAGGATAACATTGCTGCAGAGGCGACTTTCTCCTCAGAAGATTACGGTAACATAACTAAATTAATACCAACTTTGCTGAAAGTGTATAAAAAGAAATAAAAATCAGGTTCGTGTGTTTAAATCATTCCCTGCAGCATCATCTTGGATGGTGAAATCATAATGTGCAGGTTTTAATGCCTCTGTAAAACATTTTTAATTAGCTTCCCTCAAGATTTCATCTTACTTTTGTAGCTCTCAAGCAGTGCTTGGTGGCCTGTCATGGCCTAAGTGTGAATCAGACAAGATAGATGAAAGTTCAAAGTGAGTTAGCCAGATGCCAATAGGATCTTTATCCTTGCTCTTCTGACAGGCTGTGCACAGAAAGTGACAATGTGAAAATGAGGAAAGGGTATATTGGGTGATCCCATTGCAGAAAACCACATCTAGTGAATCTTTGTTTCTTTTCCTTAGAGACCTTCAGGATTAGGTCTGAAAATGAGCTCATGAAAAAGCTAGAAGAGCTGTGTGCCAGGCAGTCCGAGACAATGTCTTCACACTGCAGGTGGCCATCAGCCAAGCTCTCCTCTGCTCAAGAACAGCACGAGAATAAGAAGTAGGTCCTTTTCTGTCCTATAATCGTGGCTGCTGGTGGGGATACCTGGGAACCCCTGGTGTTCTCTGGGTGCTTTCCTCTGTGGAAGCTGATATCGTAAGTTGGAATCTGCTACAGGGATGTTAGAGGGAAAACCAACTCGCCAGTCATGTACACTTAATGATGAGCAGTCGGTATCCTGCCACCTTGGCATTCTCTATCAACCACCACCTTTGTCTAGACCTTACCAGACATTTGGGATACATGGGAAAGGCAGGAAAACAAAGCTAGGCAAATTAGCATGGCTATAGTTTTTTGTCATCTAGGGTACTAGTTTCTCTTACTGGTATCTCAGTTTAGCTAAAGTATACAGGATGATTTTCTGTAGGTGCCAGTGGAGATGTCAGTGCACGTTGGAGTGTTCTGTGTGAAAGAAGTGGATTTCCACACTGGTCAGAGGGAACAGCATCAACAGTGGCAGCACGAAGGAAACAATAGTGAAACAAGCCTGTGGAGGGAAGATGAAAAGTATCCTCATTACCAGAGCAGGAAGAACCACGAAGATGATTTTGACTTTGTATTCTCTGAAGGATAAAATAGAATTGCCAGGGAAGGCAGAGAGGAAAAAGGAATGTGTTTTACTGATTGACACTGGGCTTGTAAAGCTTGTAAGCTCCTTGGTGCCATACCTGCCTGCCTTTTTACTACAGCACGATTTGGCATTGTCAGGTTTTGAGAACTAAATATCCCTCATCATGCTGCCTGTGGTCTGTATTCTCAGGGGAAGCTGAATATTTGAGTCCAGCTTTGAAAGGTGGTAGATAGCAGAGAGAAGCTGAGTTTAAATCTGTACAGTAGCCAAGCACAAAGCTCCTTTCACAATCCAATTTTGATCCTAATCCACACCCTGCAGGGCTGCTTGTCTGGATAAGGCAGAGGACATGCTGAAACAGTGTTTTCTGTACTTAGGGATGTTGCCTTGCTGTCATCTTCACAAAGCTCTCTGAGGATGGACACAATGAGATCACAGTGCCTGCTGGAGCCTGTAACTGTGTACATAGATTTAAGAGATGTGAAACCACACAAATCAGTAACATTTCCTGATGAAGAACAAAGGTAAACCCTGGCTTTATTGTCAGTGAGAAGTGAGTAACAAAAAGTGGGAAACTGAAACCTCCTCTCTGCATCTCATACTTGTGAAATGTAACTTTGTAAGTGTTTTCTTCCACACCTCTGTGACCTTAGTAGGAAGGCACAACCCCTATCTGGGCACACACATAGTCTCAGGAGAGCATAACTTGTCTGAGAACAAGTAAATGTGTGGGGATGCGGCAGCATGAAAAGGGTGTGCAAATCACCCAGGGAAGTAACATTTAGGAAGTTTGTCTCAGAAAGAGTGGGCAGTGCCCACAGAGCAATGCCTGCAGGTGTCTGAGTTGGGCTAGCATTCTCACAGCACTGCGGACAAAATGGACGTCCTTTTCTACACCCCTGGCAAGCGACTGGAGGTGCTAATTTGTCTCCTCTGTGATTAAAGGGCTTTGTAGTTACTTATGAGACCAAATTCTTCTCAATCTGCAGTGAATTCTGCCAAACATCCCCCTACCCCAAAAGGTGTCTAAGGTAGCTGTTTGCTCCCTTTTCAGGGTGTATATTTGCTGCAGCAAGGAGTTGAAGAAAACAGCCACCAGAAGTAACCTTGCAGTAAACAAGCATCTAGTAGTTAAGCAGCTAACACATCTTCCTGTAGCTGCTTGAGAATTTTTTTGCTATAGCTTGGAGAACTATCCGTAACACCTGGAGATCTTCTCTGAAAGTCTCTTTTTTTTTTTCCTAATGTTTCTGAATTTGCATCCTAGAAATGACAAAGCCAGCACCCAGTTGAAAGAGAGTTAACTAATGTGCTCTGCTTTGTTTCACAGTGCAAGCGACAGCTCCACTGAAGAAGAGGAGACAATGACAATTGAGGACCAAGCAGAAAGGACAAGGTAAGGTTCTTTACCAGGACACTAGTTCAAATGATATAATGGTAATTTTTCCTGAAACCATCATAATAGCCCTAGCACTGGCTAGCGGCAAAGTGCACAGACTGAAATAGGTCCATTCCTGGTCTTCACAGCAAAGAGCCCAATAATGAAAGTGCTTCAGCGTGTCCCCAGGAGATGACTATTTTCTGTTGCACGGTAAAGATACCGAAGCTAGAAAATAGTTGTTGATTCTCGAGGCAGTGAGTGAGGCACCTTGTTCCTGTGCAGCTGCATGGATATGGCTCCAAAGACAGATGAAGTGGAGCTGAGTGACTGGGAAAAAAGTCTTTCTGCAGGCTTGTTTCAGTGATGGCAGAACTGGTTTTTAAATGACTCGGAACCCAACTTGGAAAATATTGTAGGGAGTTGACTCAGACAAACCTTTATTTTTAGAAGAAATCAAATAGGCTAGAATGAATGTTGGTTTAAAGACAATATGGAATACATTGTGTGGGCAGGGATGCTCTCAATTCTCCTTAATTGGAGAGGAGAGGAAGAGAGGAAAGGGGAGTGTGTGACGGATGGAATCCTCAACTAAATTTTTCAATAGGCATGGCTGCCAGTCACTTCGTGTTGCTAAACTCAGGGCTTGATTCACACGCACAGGTGGTTAGATGTTTAAGGTGAAGTAGGTACGTCATGTTTTAAGCATCTTCCTGCATTTATGCTCTGGATCACATTTAGAAGTCTGATGCGTGTGTGTTCATGTAACAGCAGTGCAGAGGACAAGCGGAACATTTGTATTATTGTGCCAGGCAATTGCTCTCTTTTTCAATGAGTTTGAAGAGTAATTGGTTTGACAAGACACAGGGCCTAAACACTTAATGTAACTTAGAATATCTAATCCAAAGCCAGCATAAAGCAGGGACAAGGTGCTGCCTGGGGGACTCTCACAGGCACTGAGGCAAATGCTGAAGTTGCAGGTGGTAAATGGAGTTAAATCCAGTTGGCAACCAGTTTCAAGCAGTGTTCCGCAGAGCTCAGTTTTGCGGCCAGTCTTGTTTAGTATCTTTATCAATAATCTGGATGAAGGGATTGAGTGTACTCTCAGTAAGTTCACAGATGACACAAAATTAAGCGTGACTTCATCTGCTTGAGGATATGAAGGCTCTGCAGAGCAATCTGGATTGATGGGCTAAGCTCAGTTGTATGAGGTTTAATAAGTCCAAGTGCTGGATCCTGCNTAGTATCTTTATCAATAATCTGGATGAAGGGATTGAGTGTACTCTCAGTAAGTTCACAGATGACACAAAATTAAGCGTGACTGTTCATCTGCTTGAGGATACGAAGGCTCTGCAGAGCAATCTGGATTGATGGGCTAAGCTCAGTTGTATGAGGTTTAATAAGTCCAAGTGCTGGATCCTGCGCTTTGGTCACATCAGCTCCAGGCTGAGGGAAGAGTGACTGGAAAGCTGCCTGGCAGAAAAACACCTGGGGGTGCTGGTTGACAGCTGGTTGAAAATGAGCCAGCGTGTGGCCAGGAAGACCAACATCATCCTGGCTTGTATCAGAAATGATGTGGCCAGCAGGAGTAAGGAAGTGATTGTGCCCTTGTTCTCAGCACTGAGATCACACCTTGAGTACTATGTCAAGTTCTGGGCACTACAGCGTAAGAGACATCAAGGCACTGGAGTGCGTCCAGAGAGGGGCAACAAAGCTGGTGAGGGGTCTGGAGAGCATCTCTTATGAGGAGAGGTTGGGGGAACTGGGATTGTTTAGCCTGAAGAAGAGGAGGCTGAGAGGACACCTTATTGCCCCTGAGCACATCATTAATACCCAGCTCAAACACTCTGTTAGCCTGTGCGCTTTTTCAGCTGCTGCTAAAAAATGATGTAGTATTTGCTCATAATCACAAAATGAGCTACAAATTGGTGGTAGTCTTCCTGTGGCAGTTCACTTGAGGCTCCTCACTGAATAGAACTGCCAGACAAAATAACCATCCCTGCCCATTATGTCGTGCTAAGACATTTCACAACAGAATATGATCACAATATTGTGGTTCGTGGCAGTCCGGCAGTCTCATTAACCTGGAGGAGGCATGGAGGAAATTAAGCCAAATGCTCAACAGTCCTAAAAATTAGAGCTTTTCTTCTGTTTGTATTTGAACCCCAACTGCTGTATCCAAAGGGGACAAAAATCTGTAGAGTCTAATTTCCATGCTAACGTTGTGTTTGTTCAGGGCTTTTCTAGTAGATGTGTGTTTTGCCTGAAATGCAGAAGAGGTAAGTAAAGTGCCAGCAAGAAATATTTCATGTTCTGTCACTGTAGCTTCTTCTGATATTACCAATAATTATTTATCCTGCAAATGGCCAGTCCTTGTTTTGAGCTATCGCTCATATCAGAAGTTCCTCAGAGTTCAAATTTATTCATACAATGCTTTATCTATATTAAATCAGGTTTTTATTTTCTTTGCAGGAGGAATTGCTCAGGGAAAAGTCTGTTACTGCAACAACTCCGTGCAGCCCGGAAAGAAGCCTCAGAGCTTCTTTGTAAGAAACCCACCCCAGCTGGAAAGCTTGAAGGCATAAAACAGAACCTAGAGAGTCTGGAAGTCTCTAAAATAAGTCAAACTCAATGTTTTAAAGTGAGGCAAGAGACAAATAAGGTGATTCCCAGGAAACTGGTGAAATTGAAACCAGAGAAAAGAAATACCCCCTTGTCAAGCTGTGGGGACAGTGGAGCTGACATAGAAAAAGAACACAAAATGGAGCCTGAGAAGATTCAAAATTCAGGAAATGCTCCAGAGTCTCTGCTAACTCCAACAGAATTGCTGAGGTATCACACAAGAAAAAACATCAGTAGTTTTGATTATGGCTTATGTAATTGTCTAAGAGTAAAGAATTTTACTTCTGCAGTCTTTAAGTTGGAGCAAAAGGATGGCTGGTTTTGTTACCTGGACAGACGGCCAATCCTGGCAGCTATTGCTTAAAGATTTAGAGGCAGCCAGACTTAGTAGCTACTCTCAGGGAACTGGCCTCATAGTGTGGCACTTCTGACATAGTGAATTTAGCCATTTTCTTGGGGTTTTATTCTAAGAGGAGGATAACACAGTATTGCTCTCCTTTATGAAGAGCCATACTGTAATTTATGAAACATAGCATCATAGAAGATAGGTCTGGAAGGATCTGTCTCCATGAACCAATAGAGAGGTAAAATCCTTTCCTGGCAGGTCTCTGCCTAACTTGTTCTTGAAATTCTCCGTGGTGAGGATGCCTTAGTTCCCCAAACAGTACATTTTGCTGCTTAACTAATCCTTCCAATTGTAAAGCTTTTCCTTAACTCTAATTTAAGTTATCCTATCTCAAATTTAAGCTGATTTTTTGTTATTGTGTTTCCAGGAAGTATGGAAAATGGTTTGTTCTGTTTCTCAGCATAGAAAGCCATTTGCAAACTGGAAGACGTATCATGTCTCCCCTCGTAGCTTTTCTTCCCAAACAAAGCAATTCTGACTCTGACATCAAGATAAGTGGAAGAGCTTAGAGGGACAAAGCACACCTAGGAGGAATGGGTTATACCCCAGGAATATCTTGAAAAGCTTTAAAAAAAAAAAGAGATAAATAAGAAAGGTATCAGTTGAGGAAATAGCTGAGTTATTTGGGCCTCTGCCTCTTTGGGCTTAGTTTAATGTGGTGTACTCTGCATAAGGTCTAATTTTAAAGTGAAATCAGGTGGTTGTCTCATGCACCTGCCCAGCTATTTGGGAGAGCTCCATTATACTGACTTTTCAAAGGTTATATTCTACCTGCTATTTTCAGAGTGAAATTTAACATCTTGACTTTGACATATGAGCCCTTGAAAGAATTAGAATCCGCCTGCTCTAGAGACTATTTCTTTGCCAGGGTTAAACAGTTCCTGCCCCGCCAAAGAGACACTTCAGCTACTGTGTACTTGGTTTAAATGGCAGATGGTTGGTTGCACATTTTTTTTTCCTCTATGGGATTCCTGACATTAAAGCTCATTGCATCTATCAGCTCTATAAAACTCCATTTTCTCTACCTGTTAGCCCACTATGTTGATGGCAGAGCATGGCTCAGCAAGAACCTGGGTTAGCATTGCTGAGTAATAACTCCCAATGATTTTGAAGGAATGTCAAATTTTGTTAGTGCTATTTTAATTGCTGTTTGAGGCACTCAAGGCTTGAAGAATTCCGAAGAAATTGAACTTGATATTTGCCATGGAAATGGCAGATAATCTTGAAACTGGAGAGTGAAACATCACACATGCCTCTGCTTAATGGAGTTCCGGTTTCTGAGTAGATTGTCACCACTTGTCAGAGGCTCGAAGTCTGCCTCTTGTCTCTTTTTTTCTCCTAAGAAAGATGATTTCATCCAATGACAAGTTCTTGTGTCCCCCGCCACAAACACCATAAACACTTCCTAAGTCTATTTTAGCCTTTCATGTCATGATTCACCCTCAAGTATGTGGTAAAAATATAAGAAAAAAAGAAATGCAAATAGTTTTTTTTTCTCCAGAGTGAAAAGCTTAAGCGAAGCAGAATCTGTATATTTTTCAGGACAGAAGAAAGTAAAAGAGAGCTATCCCAAAAGGAAGAACAGATGAAAGAGACACACAGGAGACACAGATTCCAGGAGCAGCTGGAGAGATTACAGCCTCAGCAGTCAGTTACTGGGAAGCAGCCCATGGCAGAGAACACTCCTGTTTTGTTCCACATGGTTAGTAGCTCAGGGTAGGACTCCCCCTTTCAGAATGGCTCCCTGGCCAAATACAAGTGTGCTCATCGAAGCAAAAACATCATTTTCATTACATTATTTAAAATCTGTTTGTTCTGGAGCACCATTACCTGGTGAGATGAGCAGTCCTGGAGCTCTTCTCTCACACTAATTGCATCTTTCTCACTGTTCCTGTGGGGGGAGTTCTCCCCATATAGCTGCCCACCAGGTTTGATGTGGTGGGGTATGGCAGGCACCAGGGCTTGCTGAAGTCCGTGGGCTCAATGTCCTCTATTTTGTGGGAGCTGGACTTTCACACATGATTTTTCATAGATTTTTTTTTTAAAGTGAAATATTTTTACTGTTGTATGTCTAAAGCAAAGCCTGTGCCAAGTTCTGTCTGCCTTCTGCCCCTAGCAGCTTTATATTTCAGGTTTGTGGGTAGGTTTTTGAGGATTGTGGTTTGGGTAATAGATTTTGCTTTTGGCTAATGTCCTGATACTGAAATATGAAGTTACCCCGATTTTCCCCAGAGCCCTAAAATATGGCTCAGATGACAGGGCTGGTTTTCCTCCTGAGAAGACTTGTGTATGTAGTCCTAATTCATCCTTGCATTGATGTCACTGGACATAAGGCCAGCTGAGAAGGTAAGAGGAGATGAGAAACTCCAGAATTTGTCCGTGAGTCCACCATCATGATTTATTTGGGCTAATAGCAATAAAAATCATCTGTCAGTACAGAATGGTTGGGTTTGGTGATCTTTATGGTCTCTTTCAACCAAAACAGTTCTATGATCTATAAAAGTCGAAGTTCCTTGCAGCTCTAAACAGGGGGATGGACTATTCAGGTTTGCTCATTCTGCAAGAGATTGACTACTGTATTTCTACAGATTGAGAGCTCCTTTTTTAAAAAAACCACTGGATTAATCACTGATGGGAAGTAAAGGACTAAAACTAACATCTGAGTTTCACTCTAGCAGCCTTCTCTGGCAAGGACAGAGCACTGCACAGAATCTAGTCTTCAGACTCACTCCCTCAGACTTGCTCCTTTCTCAGTCTTTTGGGAGGTGCCACCAAATTCCATTCAGTCCTTATTAAGATGCAGGCATCTCCTTGCTCATCAGAGATACATTTGAGCCTTGCTAACTCATTCCTGACACCCAAGCAATTGCTGAATTGTTCTGTATACTGGTCATTTCCCATCTATACTGTGTTGAAGCTAGTAAAATGAAGATGACAGCTTGGTAATGTGGTTTCTCCCAAGGGCGGCATGAGGTCTATCTGTGCTGTAGTCTTGCTGTGTAAGTATGTCTGTAATAGATGAAATGACATCACTGCCAGCTCATTACGGCAGCACAGACACTGGCATAAGATGAGCAGTGCTCAATTTATCAGTTGCTGATGCCTGGAGGAACAGCCAACTGGGAGTAACCTCACCTAACCAACAGCCTGCTTGAGAGAAACCTGCCGCAATGCATGAGGCACTGTTGGTAGAAACCAAATCAGCATAACCCATAATAACGGTGTTCTGCTGGCAACTTTGCTCTTAGTTCTTCTTCAGAGATATTCATTATTAAAATGAAGAATGAAAAATGTATCAGCATCATCTATCAAATACAACAGTCGTTTATAAGATTACTTGAAATTCATCTTGACAGCAGCATTTTTTCTTTGAATTAGAGCAGGGTTCTCTGTTCTCTTTTTTTCTTTCTTCCTCGTTTGCTGCACATAGGAAGACAGAAAATCTTGACTGTTTTGACATTTAAAACCAAAGAAGCTGTAATTTGGCAGCTATGTCTCAGTGAAAATATCTAATATCTATATATAAACATGTATATTCAAATAACAAGCCACCGTTTGAGAGTGTAGCTCACTTTCAAATTTGTCTGAAGTCCTTTATTTTGGCAGTGATAGATGTTCTGATCTGGAACATTTGTCATAGCTTCCAGAATTCCTCTGACCATTTATAATGTACATTAATAATTGAATAATAATCAGAGGGCAAGTTTAGAAACTCTGCAATTACTGTAGCTGAGGTGCTGGGAAAGAAATGCAAAGGAAATGTAAAAAGCTGCATTAGGGTTACATTAGGGTTCTTGTCTAAAATTCAGGAGCGATGAAACTCAGATTTAATGCTGCTGTGTTTTTTTCTTAACCTAGTTCAGTCAAACTCTGCACTCGGCTTCACTCTGTGGGAAGCGCCAATATAAATGAGAACCAGGTTTGGGAAGAACACTTTCAAAACAGTGCAGGTGGCTTAGGAGACGAACTAACTTCCACAGGTACTTCAGCATCTAAAGAAAGGGATGATACCCAAGTAGTATTTTGAAGACATGCAAGTACTAAGTTGCCCTGGAAATCAGCAGGTTTATTCTAAAAATCCTGCCTGTCAAGTCTGTGTCTTTAGGTGTCTGAATACTTTTGCCACCTGGCTCGTCTTTCATTTTAAAAATGAATGGTAGAACATGACTTTTTTATGATTCTTTTTTTCCTTTCCTGCTCTCTTCCACCGCCCAAATTTTCAGGAAAACTTAAGACTGGCATGAGCTGATCTCTTCTGAAATTGGGCCCTTTATCCACATTTTGATCTTTGGATCTAATTCAGAACTGCTTCAAGCATCTCCAGTTCTGTTGAAAGCCACCAAAGTTGTGATATGATCCATGCAGTAAGGTCAGGTTGAGTTAATAGCTTAAAGCAATGTGCATAGGGTTTGTTTCAGTATTTGAGCAGAGTAAGTGTTATTGATAAGGGAGACAGGGGAGGGAAAGTGTGCAGCATGTGGAACAGTGAAGTGGAGGATGTGAAATGAAATGGAACAATGGATACTGGACCAGGTTGCCCTGAGAGG
>WEIS01018560.1:0-13386 GCA_013389965.1 Todus mexicanus | reverse complement strand
TTTGAGGTTGTGAAATTTCAGTCTGAAAGACCATTTCTACCTTTTCCCAACCATTTCTGAGACTGGTTGGGAAGAGATCCGTAGGGGTTTTATCTCCTTCCATGGACATCAGGATCTTGTCCTTAGCTGAAGCAGAACTTGTGCTAAGCGTTTGGAGTGAGTTNGCTGAAGCAGAACTTGAGCTAAGCGTTTGGAGTGAGTTGGCCGTTCCAAGCAGACAGTGTCTCCAAAGTCACACCGTTCATCACTCAGTTCCTAACCAAGCCACTGACTTTTTTGTGTGACTTGGATGTAGATGGGTGAAGATGGGAAGCAGACTTCTGTCTCATATGGGAATTGCGAGGACAATGGCCAGGAAAGAATGTGAAGTCCTCAGATACTTCATTGGTTCAAGCGACGAGAGTCCCAAGGTCACAGCATTCCAAGTTCTTTTCTGCAGACGCAGACAGAATTCAGTGTTCTGGTTACTCTGGATTAATGTCTTTTAGTCTTTAAGTGCCGCTTATGCCTTAGAATTCTTTTTTTAACTTGGGAGAACAAAACCCAGTAGGTTTGCTGCGCTGTGTTACGTCATGAAGGTTCATTGCAAGCACTGGTCGTATTTAACTGTAGCAGAGAGAGAACCAAAGCTCCAGGAAAATCCATAAAGGAGAAGAATGTGCATGTGGTGCACCTCTTGGTTAAGGATGCATTTTCTTGTCCTACAGCTCTTGCATTGTACGTCAGCAGTTACTGCACTCATATTTTTATCAGACACCATTGGGGAGGGTTCTTGCTAAAGGTATAGGATGTTCTGAACTGAGGAAGCTCATTTACTCGCAGATGAAAGTTAGGCTGTCACCTGATGATCCTTTGGCTTTGATCTGAAATTGTAAACAGAAAAAAAAATGTCCCTGAAAACAGCATTATCTCAACCTAGAACAAATAAACGTGACGATAGCATCAGCGGGCCGGTGGCCAGGGTCCTCTGTAATCTCTTACGCTGTCAGACTTTTGTCGCTCTGACTCTCCAACTGCTGTTCTGACTGACTTCAGCCAGCAAAGGTAAACAGCGGCAATGATAAAAACATTCCAGCGTGGCCTGCCGCAGAACACGGGCAATCCTACGCTTTTCTAGGGAACGTGTGAATGGTTTTGTGACGTGATTTCATAGAGACTGTTCAAGGTTGTGTCACATCGTGTTTACACATGACATGTCCTTGTAGGGCTCCATATATTAAATTATCCAACTGGCTCCCTCAGCTCAGTCTCTGAACATGACAGTGAAATTTTCGTTCAGTTTTCTGGAGGATTTTACATCACAGTGTCCGAAGCAGTGGGAAATAGGATACTGAAAGTTAAAAAGAAGCACAGGAGAGGAGTAATTGAAGGAAAACAGGAGACAGTGTAAGATGGGAAAGAAGTTACGGAGGTTAGAAGTGAATCCTTTGGCAAGGGTCGTGAGAAACAAATAGTGAAAGTGAGAGAAAGGCCGAAGCTGAAGGAAAAAGCTGTATGGTGAAATAGTGATAATTCTGTGAGGGTCCTGAAGTTGTTTCTTCAACACAATTATATTAATATGGACAGTAGACAGTAGTATAAGAGGTGCAGCATGTCTGGGGAGCCAGAACCCCTTTGGGCTTGACAAGTACTGATGGTGATTCATGGAGCAAGGCAAATAGTCTATGAAATATGGACAAAATCTCTGCAGCCCTGTAGAGCCACAGAATACCTGGTTTAGACGTGGGCGGGTTGGAGGATGCGTGCCGTGAACATTCTGTGGTTGTCTTAAGTGCGTTCCTCTGGGCCAGGAAAGGCTTTGGTGTTTCTAACGAGGACCTTGAAGTATCCAGGGATTTCACTGAGGCTTGTGGATACACGAGAATTGCAACTTGAAGCTTAAGGAGCCAAACTGCTCACAAACAAGGAGCAAGAATGGTTGCAAACCCCGGAGAAAACACTGATGTTCCCACAGAAGTGTTTAGTATTGTGCTTTAAAATATCCTAAGGGTTCCTGCGTTAAACAAAATCCCAGATCTATAATTCCCTTTACTGGCCCAGACAGAAGAGGGTAGATAAAATTTTGAAATACAGACATGAGTATTAAATCCGATGTTGACCTTGAGCTATAGAATAAACTTTGCATCGTGAGAGATCTAGTGTGCTTTGTACTTTATTAACATATAGCTGTAAACACTACGGGGTCTTGATTGATCTTCGGTATCTAAACATTACATCATAATTAACAACAAATCCAGAGATCTATTATAAATACATGAAATAATAGTACATTAACCTAAAGGACAGCAATAAATTGCAACGCTTAGCATAAACTTGAAAACCACTAATGGGCCACTGTGCAGTTTGTTTATACTCTCAGCAGTCCCGAACTCTGTGTAATGCACAGTAACGGCGTGGCGGAGAACGGCGGGGCTGATGGGAGAAGCGATGGTTTTATTTGTCGTGGACACACGCAGCTGAGGTTTTTTGAAGTCATTTCTGAGCGTGCCACGATGGGCGTTCTCCTTCCAGCCTGGGCCGCTGCTCGCTCCCGCGTTCGCTGGGAAGTTACGGGCTCCTTTGCGTTGCGCAGATGGATTTGTGCTGGTTCCGTTGTGAACATATTGAATTCAAACCCTTGTTTGAAATTGGAAATATTCTCTGAATCAGCTCCTTGAACTGTCTGTGGTCCTGCTGCTCATTGTTTATCTGGGAAAGGCAAACAAGGCCGTTTTTGAGGCCGGCAGGAGATAGGTAGAGTTGCTGCGTGTGTAACGGTAGTTTCCAGAACCCTTTTTGTGGTTGCGGAGCTGCGTTTCATAGCTGGATTCCTATAAATCTTGATTCATTTCACACTCATCTGTCAACGCTTTTTCTTCCCTCCTTCTTATTACTGAGTCTTAAAACCCAGTTTGTTTTCTGCCTCTGTGGTTTCAACCGTATTTGAAGTCGCCATGACCATGCTACCCACTCTCTAACTGCAGGGAGTGTTTGGGATTGTTATTTTCAAGAGAACATTTTGGATGACGGTGTTCCAAACTTTCTTCCTGAAGATCAGAAATACCTTTTTTTTTTTTTCCCTGTATAATGTTTACAATGAGAAAAAAAAAAAACATCCTGTAATGATTGTTGCTCAGTTTCTTGGCTTGTGTTGTGATAAGCCAAGGCTGTTGTGTATGTTTTTAAAACAACGTCATCCTAAGGATGCCTACAGAAGACTGAATATCAATATAGAAATAGACACATTTCTGTTACGCAGTCTTGTGACATGCAATGTCTTTTTTTCCCCTCTATCCTCTCACAGAAATGCTCTAAAAAAGCTCTAGCAAATAAAAGAAGGTTTGAGAGATCAAGAGAGGAATTTAAAGCTGAAACTAAATGACTACTAAATATTTGGAAACCAGTGATTTGTTCGGAGGGGTCACCTCTAACCACAAACATGCTCATTTTTTGTTGTTAGAAATGAGAAAACGGGGCCTTTGATAGGATTGGGATTATATTCCAACAACCTTGATGATTGTTGCACTGATGATCTTTCTATTTTAATGAGAATGGAATTGGTATATGGTTCTTAGAAATTGCCTCTTTAACCAGCAAGCATTTAAATATTTATATACGGTTGGACTAGATGATCCTTGAGGTCCCTTCCAACCGGGTATTCTATGATTCTATGGAGTATTTCTGGTGCCATCATTTTTCTCTGACTCCACAGCTTTGGTGGTGGTTTGTTGGGGTTTTTTTAGCTCTCATTAATCCCTGTGGGGTCTCTAATCCTTTTTGAGCAATCTATTAAAGTGAAACACTTGGTAGGCAAACTAGGAGCTGTAAGCGCTGCGACTTTACGTCAGAATCACTGGAAGTGCCAAACCTGTCAGATTTGAGGGGCGGTTGTTTGGCTTTATCAGTAGCAGATCATTTGGGTCTGTCACCAGAACTGAGCAGAGCAGGTGCGTAGCGCCGGGGTTTAGTTTATCTGTGTAATATTGATGGAGCATTTTGTGTCGTGACACTCTGTCAGCCAAAATATCTTGTCACAAGTCACAAGACTTAAATCCCTTTTTTTTTTTTTTTTTTTAAATCTCAAAGGCTTCATGGCTCAGTTGGAAACTTGCGCTTTGATGAATACTTGTTGCTTTTGTCTGGAATCGCTGGAGTGCATTTCTGGAATATTTGTGAAGATTTTATCAGTGTTTACTCCAATTTGAGTACCTAGTGTATTGTAAAACTGGTGAAATCTTCAAGAATTTTATTTGGTTTATGCTGTTTAATAATAGAATGAAAACTAATCCTTCGTCTATATGTTTGTTTGCCGACTTAAGTCCCACTTGCGTACGTGGCCCTTTTTAGTCAGCTTTTACCTTTAAAAACATTTTGGGAAGATTGGTTTAGGATCTTTTTTTTTCTATGATAAATCATTTTAACCTAGCCTACTTGTTTTCTTGAGTTGTCTGCCAGTACAGGGTTGGAAAGAAACTTTAATCTCTCTTTTAAAGCATTCCTTCAGGAACAAGAATTTGCTTCCCATCAAAGCGTTGTGTAAAGCACACTTAAAAGGGAATTAAATCCTTCTGGACTGCGTATCTGAGATCTGTGCAAGCAGTAACTATGGTAGAAAATATTTAACTATTTTGATAGTTGCTTCAAGACTGACCATTTTAAGCTAAAACGAGACTCGCGTTTCTCGAGTGGTGGGTAAGGACTCGTATACATAAGAAGAAATATAACTGGGGTCTTCCTGGGGCTCCAATAGCTGAAATGAAGTTTGTTATGGTGTAAAATGGTGTGGGTTTATAGAGAGAAATGGCCAAAGTTTTTCGTTTGCTTCTTGACAAAATTTTAAATCCAAAAAAGAGCATAGGTGCAGGGGTAGCTGGGTGACTCGTGGTTCCACTGAGGGACACACTGACAGCGGCAGGATTAGAGACCCTTACAGACAGCTTCAGAAAATACTGGCCATCGATTTTCTTAGGACGTGGTGTTTCTGTTAACTTAAAATACAGTTTTGAGAGCCAGTATTTGACAAAATCAGGCCCAGTGGTCAAATCTCTCTCTTCTTGTCTCTCCCTTTTCCCCTTTTTAGGTAATCGCTAAAAAATTGAAGTAAACAAGCAAATAGCAAAACATGTAATTGAAATGATTTCCCAACTCTTTTTAGAGCTACATTCTATTTGAAAATGACACCGAGCTCTTGTGGCTTTTTGCAGTACTCTGCAGCACGGTTTGTTTTCCTAAGTTCAGGCCTGTTGAAAAGAAAAATCTTGGAGTATTTTTGAAAAGAACGCGTAATTGGGAACTGGGTAGTGTACCGCAGCCTATAATATAGACAGAATATGAACTGAATATTAAGTTAGTTGGTATATACACTAAAACTGGAGTTATTCAAGTTTCCATTTAAGATTTGTGTTCGTTTAAAACGTGATAGTCCCTTTCCTTCGTTAGATGTGTGTACGCCGGTGACTACACTCCCGTTTCGCTCCTCTCTTTTCTAGGTACAGGACATCTCCTTCAGCCACGACTGTCGCTGGGTGGTGGTCAGCACGCTTCGTGGCACTTCCCACGTTTTCCCCATCAACCCTTACGGTGGCCAGCCCTGTGTCCGGACACACATGTCCCCCCGGGTGGTAAATCGCATGAGCCGATTCCAAAAGAGCGCAGGGTTGGAAGAGATCGAGCAAGAGCTGACGTCTAAGCAAGGAGGACGCTGTAGCCCTGTGCCAGGCCTGTCAAGCAGCCCGTCTGGCTCCCCGCTCCATGGTAAGATGTTTGAGAACCTGCTGTGTAGTGACTCAAAAAGTTTGAGTTCCTAAATACCTTTGGAGATGCTGGTCTAAAGGACTTCGCTGCCTTCCAGCGTCACGCTTCAGTGGTATTTGCTAACAGCCTGAACAACAGAAATGTTGATTCTACTGGAGATTGCAAGAATTGATTTGGTTCATTCTGTTTGCTCGTGTAGTTTGTGCCACTAAAAAATTGAGTTTCGTAAAATAAAGTGCTGCAGGTATTGTGCAAAAATATGTAATGTATGCAGGAATTATAGGAATGAGCCAAGGTATAAATACTTCAGAAAGACAGTTCTAGTTTTGCAACTTACTTAAGTAAACTACACTGTCACAGACATCTTAGTTATTTCCACTCTAAACTCTTAAAAATTTCCACTCTAAGTTTTGGGGTCTTTAAGTTTCAAGCTTTTTCCCCATCTAGCACATGGTCAGTTATCTGCTCTGTATTCACATACAGCTACCAAAATTCTCGTTGCTCATCAGCATTGGAAGGCCCCCAGGACGTGATCAGTAGTTTCCTCCTCTTTGGAGACGTTTGTGTATCTCATATTTTACTTTCTCTTTCATCGTTGCACAGCAGCTCAGCGTGTCGGGCTTGGAACAGGCTGGGGAGCGTTGTAAAGGTTCCCCATGGCACATCCAAGCCCTTCTCCCTGTTGACATCACGTAGAGGAGAGGAAGGAACTATCAATTAGTGTAGCTTTCATCCAAGCCATTCTGTTTTCTGTCAAGGGAAATTGCAGTGAGTCGTTGCCTTTACAGTGCTCTGAGGTGCATTTGAAGTTTTGAATGGATTTGACACTTTTTCTTTTTAAAGAAAGAACAGCAGTTTCATTTGCTCGGGGATCCTCAGGGGTGGGCAGATTTTCTAGGTAGGAGAAAGACATGCATGGACGAGTTACTGAGAGAAAGGGAGCAGCGTTTGTGGGAGGGTCTCAGGAGTTTTAAGACTTCGGTTTTCAAATGTCTGTCTTGAAATTCAATAAATAAATTGGGCTCTTTTTTTTGTTGTTCTTTCCCCAAGATCTTTATGCAGTCATCATTGCTTAAAAATTAGCTCTGTTTAAACAACGAGCTCCATTGGAAGGCCACACATGGGCACTGAGAATTAAGGCAGGAAGGTAACTTTGGTTTCCAGAGAACTTCACGCAGATTTTTGCTCGTACTTTCTCATGGCATAGAAGGGCTCGAAGTTGGACACATGCTAAGACCATCTTTTGGTACCTTGCAAACCTTCATATGAAAATTGTCCATGAGAAATTTGTGGGGATTTTATGGAGGAGTTAGCAGAGTTGTCTTAAAAAGAAATATTAGGAAAAAAAGGTGAAATAGTTTGGTTTTAAATGGATTATTTGGTAAAATATTGTCATGTTTTTAGTATTATTATTGCTGCTTTTTCATTGCTCTAATCTTTCAGTTTACCCGACTGAAGGCAGGCAGGATATTGAACCACGTTCTATGGCTTTTATAAAAGTCATTTATTGTCAACTTGGGGGAGAAAAAGCAACCTGGAGTTTGCAGTGACTTTCCGAGGAGGGATCTTGTGTGCGTGTGTGGCTGCTGGATTAGCCAGAGCCCAGTGCTTATTCTCATTTGTGAGCTAATATGTGTTTGCTCAGATTGTAACAGCTCCTTATCGTATTATAATGTTAAATTATTGTTATTTGGAGGAGTTTCGGCAGCCTGGTGAGAGGAGTGAAGACTAGTACTCAGAAGAGAAAAGAGCAGTTCTGCATTTAATTCTTTTAACTCGCTGGGTGACCCCTTGGTACATTTTATTCAGCTGATTTTGTCTCTCAGCATTCTACTATGTAACAATAAGAATAATCTCCATGTTCCCCATGTGTGGAAGTAGCTAAATTGTTTTCTTGGAAAAAAAAAAAAAGTATTACTTGAATAGGGTTTTTTTTTCAAGAGGAATAACTGTTACATTCCTTAATCATCCCTCTAAATGCAGCTGATTATAATGGAAATAAAAGCAAAGAGTGTGTCCTGGAGAGCACCGTTAAACTCGGACAAAGTGGGGATTACGTGACAGATTCAAAGAAGATTCTGATAAACTGTTTTTGTCTCCCGATGATTTTTTTGGGTGGAGTCGCATCATCATGATTTTCCTCTTACGTCCATTGCAATCTAGAGATGTTTCAGTAAACCCTAAATTAGAAAAACTGTTAATCCTCCTGCTATTTCTTCTGCATTACAATAGCGTTGCTCCAACCTTTGGCCGAATGACCGGACTTGTATGAGCAAAGCCTTGCTTATTATCTTCTGCTTTGATTAGCAATCGTGACCTATTGATGTTAACTTGTGATTAGCTTTTGTTCTTGTAAATATTTTCGGAGTTCAGGCTTTGTACTATTTTTCTCACTTGTTTTTTAACTCCTAGGTTCAAAACGAAGCCGTTCGCTGTGTATATAGTAGCGGGGCAATCTATTTACATCTCGCTAGAGTACCCCAGGAACTGTTTACCCGCACGATGTGCGCCTTTGCTGGGGGTGGGGATGGGGATGATTTCATTTCCAAATGAATCATCTCTTGGCTTTGTTCTTTTCAGTGGAATGAAGTAAACTGTTAAATAGAGGATGATGAAGAGCTATTTCCTTTGCACCTTTTATAGCTAACGCAGATTTTTTGTTTGGGTTGTTCTGTCGGTTAATCCGGCGAGGTCGTATTTTTGTCATTCCGCTGGATTGCCAGAGCGCGCTGTCAGGAATATCTGAGTTGGGTCGAGATCCTTTTATGGGCTTTGACTATTATAAGACTATTACAACATCAGTTGGTTTTGGGGCCGAACATTAGGGTAGAATATGGCCTTACGTGAACCTTTTCACTTGTATAAAATAAGGGGTTTGGTAGTGACCTGTGTCACAGGTACGTTCTGGGCTACCGGATGAGTAGTTAGAACTGTGTCCTTGATGATGCAAAGGTATGCCCTGTTATCTTCAGGACACCCTTATGTGCATAGCAAGGAGCATTTCACTGTAAGAATGGAACGCTTTACTTGGAAGTTTGAAAGCTTTATATAGCTCCTCTTATTTTTATTCTGCAGGTTAAAATTTACAGTATGTTATTCTCATTACTTCTTGCATCACCAGTAAGTTCAAGTCTCTCCAGCTCTGCTTGGAGCTTTTTTCTGTTGTTGACTACAGGAATTTCAGCTATCAGAACAAGAAATAATACAGTAAGTTATGCACACATCGGCTTTACAGCTACACATCCACACCTACTAAAAACAACAGTAATGTTGCACCCTCTGAATTTCTCTTTTCGTTTTGTTGTGGATTGAAGTATTTATTTATTTGGATGATGTAGCTCTGCCAAAAAGGCTATTCATAACATACGGTGGTTCTGCTCCAGTTTTAATACCTGTGCTGAAACAGAGTACAGAAATTTAACGTTATGAAAAAACATATATATTGCGTTCAGGCTTGCGTTTAGCTCTCTATAAATGCTTTAGCATTGCACATTTTCCGTTGCAAAATCTTGTTTAATTTCAAAAAATCAAAAAGGTTTCCTCTTGCTTTCCCTTCACTTGTTACAGCCGCAACACGATTAAAATCTGAGCATAAAACGAGAAGCTTGATAAGTCTGCCGTCTGAGATGCTTGGAATATTTTCACGTTACTTTTCGCTATTTCCCAGAGTGAAACTCCTTTTACTCGAAGAATTCTGATGGGAAAGCAGAGTTGAAAGGACTGACATCATCAGCCCTTCCTGAAAAACAGATTGGTTTCCTTTAAGTAACACTCACTTAAGAAACCACCTATTTAGAGAGAGGCAGACAAAAATAGTTTTGAAGAAAATTAACTGTATAATAACTTGGAGCACTGGAGGGCAGATCCTCCCCAGAGTTGGACCGGAGCGCTCGCTGGGAGCACCAGCGCAGAGCAGCCGCTTCCAAAGCCTCTATTAACCTTGCATTTTTCCCTTTGTAAACTGTACCTTCACTCCACGGAGAATACTTTTTGATAAACGTATAGGAACAAGAAAGCAAGCTGCAAAATAGGTTTGTAAATAATGTTTCATGCTGTTTTAACCTTTCCCTTCGTTTAATCGCCGCGCTTCTCCACAGCATCACAGTCGGCTTTTTTATTCTTATTATTTTTAAATAATAATTTCTCCCCCGGCTTGTAGAAGGCCAAATTTACCCCCCAAATCCCTTTTTTCCAGCCCTCCCTCCTTGCCCACAGGGAAGGAGGAGGAGGAGGAGGCGGCGCTGCCACCAGGCCTGCCCGCAGGGGGCGCCCTCCCCACGGCCATGGAGGGGCCGGGCCTGACCCATCCACCCTCATTCCCGTCCTGATCCTCATCCTCACCCTGATCCTCATCCTGATTCTCATTCTGACTCTGATCCTCCTCCTTCTCCTCACCCGCCCTCAGCTTCTCCTCGCCCACTCGCCTCTGCTCCTCCCCACCCTCCCCTTCTCCTCCCCGGCTGTGGGGTGCAGGGTGCTGCTCATGGGCACAGTCATGGTTGTGGTCTTTATTCCGTTGACAGCTGCTGGGTCACTCCTAAGAGCGATTATTTCATTCAGAAGAGTGCGCATTGTCATTATATGTCGCTTTTTTTGTCGTATCAGTGACTCCTAAAAGCTCTCAGGGGATGACTCCTAAAAGCTCTGGTGATAACTCCTAAAAACTCTCAGGTCATGACTCCTAAAAACTCTCAGGTGCGCTCCGAATTATTTCAAAATCCGTTTAAAAAACACACAAAACATGCACAAAAAACCAATACATATTAGTGCTGGAAGAATTTCCATGGCATCACTGAGCTCCTCCTATAAACCCTCCACACTCAACGCAATGAGCTGCCTCAAACGCGCAGTGATTCTCTGGATTTCACGCTCGTTTGAAGCTTCCCTGTGCATTTTTAAGGCAAAGTAATAAAATAAATTAAAAAAATCTACCCGGTGGGAATTTTCTACTAAGGACTTTTCGAGGTTGTTGCATCCACCTGGAAAGTCCCAGGGTTGCGCAGGCAGAGTCCCCCAGAGCCCAGCGGTTCCAGCAGCCCCAGATCGCACGTGCAGAGCTGGGGAGAAGAGGTGGGAACAGCCGACCGTGAGCACCAGCTTGGGTACTGGCCAGGAGCTTACTGGTTGTAAATGAGCTGTCTTTTTAGCTGCCTTTATTTATTTTGTTTTCATATGGATAGAGAATCAGTGGAGTGAAAGAAGTGGGTGGTGTATCTGAGATAGTTTCTGAAGTGGAAGGAAAAGATCCATTCCCTTCAGATAAGTAGGGAAGTAGACTGATAAATTCTGTCACAAGGGAAGGTCGTGTCTGTGCATAAAGTGTTTTAGGAGTGGGTTTTTATAAACAGTGTCGATCTGAGACGGGCGAAAATGTGTGTTCGCCTTTATATTAAAGAAATTGCGAGTATTCCGGAGAAATGGAAGATTGAAGGGGACTCGCATCAGAAGGGAATTGCAGCGCTTGAGATATGAAGTGTAAAAATATACGACTGAGTGATTTAGCACAGCAAATGCCATAGCAGTGGTCAAAGCGAACTGCTGCAGAAGGGTTGTGGGCACGCAGACGGAGGGGAAGTAATAGGTAGTGCACAGGAGAGCGCGATGTCAGAGATGGGTCGCGAGGTGAAAGGAAGGTGGAAGGCAGAGAGGAGTTGGGTTACCACAGATGTGAGCGTCCCACTGAAGTTTTCCTGTCAAGATGGATGATTTCGGTCTTGGTAATGTCCGAGTGAAGAAAATTTCTATGGGGTCAAGTGTTGATGTGTCAGATGCACATACTGAAGGAGTCCGAGGAGTAGCGGTAACTAGACTTGGAAGTGTTTCTCTGGAAATGACTTAATAAAACGACGTTCTGGGAGCCTGTTATTTCAGTTGTTCCCTCGATTTCTTCCTCTTAATCTACAGCGAAACAAAGGCTTCGATCTGCAAATCTCTCCAGTTAACCAGGTACATAAAAGGACGGGCTGTTGTGTTTCCTTCTCAGACATCACGAGTCTGCATCCTGCAGACGGCGCATCGCTCTCGATAGGGTTTTGCAGGCTCTTGCCAACTGGAGATTGATGAGCAGCAGTGTTATTGATACACAAGAAGGAAGGTGCTCCACTGCTTTAGGGCTTCTCAGGATGCTTTATGTGCCTGTGCTGGACAGTGTTTTAAGGAGAAATGAGTGCAATCAGCATAACAGCAGTCACTAAGATTGAACTCAGAAGGAACAAGCTGGTGAAAAGAGCTGGTCACTGAAGGAGTGATGCAGGAGAGGTTTTGTGAATGGTGCTCGTGTCTGAAGCACAAAAGGGAAGGCCAGGAGGAGAGAGATCTAGCGCAGGGGAGACAGCATGGTCCAGAAATTTGTTGGCAGGTCAAGGAATGTAAGTGGCTTGAGGGAGCTGTGATCAGTGAAATGACAAAAAGTAGCTTCGCTCACCTGATACAGGCCTGGGCTAGGTTTGATCAGAAGGCGAGAAAGTAGCATCTAGAGTTTTTCAAGAGACGGTATCAGCTGAAGGAGGATGTTTTAAGTATTGAGGGTGTTATATGACAAGTAAGGTTTGGCATGAAGGAAGGTGAAAGCATGGGAAGCTCTGCCTTAGTGACCAATGAGGGAAAGGAATAGGATGAGAGCTGCTGGGAGCAACCATTTTTATCTGATGGAGCTGCTGAGTCCAAGCCCAAACACCTTTTGCTTCTCCTGGCAGTGGATATTCTGGGGCACAGCAAATCCAGGGCTGACCCCTTGGGCTTGCAGCCTCCATCAGATTCCCCCTGTGTATGATCGGTTATTGATTATGCAGTAAATGAGCGCTGCCCTTCTTGGGTTTTTTTCCGGTTTATTACTCTTAAGTAAGGCATTAAAATCAACTCTGCATTTTCTGGTAGTCTGAAAAATGTAACTGCTTTGTGGAAAGAAACGTAAGCATTAAGATTGGAAATAAAATATCTTTGTATCTTTTAAAAGGTTTATCTTTACCCTTAAATATGCTGATTGGGCTTATTCTTTTTGCTTAGTCTTTGTGGGCTGTGAAAATCAGTTGCTTTTTCCCATCTCAAGGAAATGCATCTTTGACACTTCTCATGACCTGAGTCACGATGCTGTCACAGAGCCAGAAAACATCCTTAACGGTCATGGGGAAAAGAGCAGAGCTGCCGAGGGTGGGTGGTGGGTGGAAGAGGGAGGGAGATTGCTATGGTTTGCTTCAGTTCCTATTCTATGGGTGTTTCAGACAAGCCATTTATTATAATTATCCATGGATATTATTATCAAGTTCTCATATGCAGTGGTTCTCAAGGCACTTTTTTTTTTTGCCTCCACATAGCTTAGGATATAAATGCTGCGTATTCAACCTGGATTGAATTCAGATGCTAAAATGCTTGTGCTAATTGTTGCAGCTAGAGCAAGGGAACATAAGACATAGGTAAAAAGGTGGGAGAAAAAGCCAAACAAACCACGAATTTTTAAACCTTTAGTTTTTTGTCAATATTAAATTCTGATAAGCTAAGCCCTTTGGCTGCTATTAAACTTGCCCTGTCTCCTCACCCAGCACAGCTGCATATAGGGGTGTCCTTCAGAAATTCCCAGACCATTTTGCAGATTCTAAGACAAACTGATCATTTTTTTCTGACCGTGTTGTCCCAAAACAAAAAAACCCCCAAAAC
>WEIS01018559.1:26492-44654 GCA_013389965.1 Todus mexicanus | reverse complement strand
AAGTACATTGAACCACAAACCCCAATGAATTTTTAAACTGCTAACTGCTCAAACTTCAAGGGATGAAAGCAGAGAAAAGTGCTATTTATCTGATCCATACAATTAAGACCAAGTCCCAGCCATACACTAAGACCTTGCTGAGCCCACACCTCCTCCCACCTAGTACCAGATCAAAGTCCCCAGTGCTCTCAACCTGAATCTTTAACTGCTCATTCATTTTCCTACACCCATATGACTAATGCAAACAACACCAGCCAGGAGTTTGCTGGGACTGAAGGGATCTGTACCACACCTCTAGGTTTCCTCAATAGTGCTACCTTGTGAGGCCTCCCCATGCTCCCTTATGAGTAGGTCATGTCCCCAGATGAATGACTGTACAGAGTCCCTGGTCATACTGGAGCTGTATCAACCATTGCAAAACATGAAACTGATGCGGAAATTCAGAGATGTGAAATGCTGGTTTTGTGAAGTCAGTGAGAGCCAAAGGAAAATGTTCATATTTCTTCATCAAGCTGAGCTGCCTATTTAGATCTGTGATTCCTTCATCACATACTTTGCACTTGTGGTCATGGTACTGCCTGTGAAACATCCACAACAGCTCAGGGACTGCTGCCCACAGCATCCTGGAGGCCTGGTAGGACAGATGTCACCAGCAAGCAGGACACTGACAGTAGCGTTACTGTGATCAGGGATTTCTAATGGTGACGCGTTGCATTTCAGCGAACAACAAGATTCAAGTTACAAATACACTGAAGGGTTGACAGGAATGGACCTGGAAAGGTTAAGCCCTTTCTGGTAATGTATCATATTCTTTCCATCTGCAATAAGCTTTTATTGCTATTTCAGCAAAGTTTGGTTAATTTCATTTCCAGTGTTTTTTTCCTCCCCATGATCCTCTCTGCTCTTTGGGGGTCTGACTAATAGTAAAAGTGCTATAATTCTTTCCGCTGTCTTACTCCTTGTATTTTCAGCCAAGTGTTGCTGATCCAGAAGGTTTACATAAGTATAACAAGCATCCAAATGTCTGCACTGGACCCCTAACCATTAGGGATTTTGTTGTTCATTGCTACAACTGGAGACCTAGTTCTTATGTGCATGAGCAACTTCCACAGATTTATTGACTCATGGGCATTTGAAGGATCAGATCATGAAATATTTGGTTTGCATTCAAGAAATTTCACACTTAAACCCAGGAGTTATGTCTCTATGGTCATTCAAGATGAGTATTTTGAATTCTTTTCAAGGATGAGAATCCATTCCTGAACAAGGAGGCACAAGCACATAGGAGCGTAATTTAGAAGAGAGATTGGGAAGAGAGAAGAGTTTAGCTTGCCCTTAGCCTTAGAACGTGCTGCTTAGTTATTGCAACTCACATAAAAGCACCAGATGTGACACTGTACTGCTCAGTCCAAAGTTAGTTATATCAATTAAGCATTTTTTAAACAGCAAATTTAGAGTTGTCTCCATTTCCATTCTTGAGCTGGAGCACTTTGCTCTCACAAGGTTTCCTCTGAGATCATAAAAGCTGGGCTTGAGAAATAGAATATCTCCGGTACACTTCTGCTACCTTGATTTCAAAAGCTATTGGGCAAGCAGAACATCAAGCACTGCAGGAGTTGCCCTCAAAGAGGGCAAAATTACCCTTAATTACTGACAGTGCTGCATCTGGGCAACGTGTACTCTTGCAGAGCAGCTTGGTGTTGTGCTGTACTAACTGTATCTGTCTACCCTTGTAGGGCTAGACCTGGGTCAGTAATTACAGAGAGAATGAGGTTTCAGCGCTTTCCCTCTTTGCTGCCTGCTCCTTCAAGCAGGAACAGTCATATAAATTATGATTAAAATGAACCTGAACTAGTGACTCCCTTCAAATGCAGTGCAGAGATTAAGTGATCTATGTTTTTACAGGCTGGATGAACTGCAGGCAACCTGGCAGGTGTTACTCCGATCCCAACAGGTAGCTGTCAGCACCTGTGCAAAAGCTGAGCTGGTGTATTTCAGCCCAGCTTGTTAACACCAATTAGAGAGAGGTGACTGGAAAGGAGCTTTCTCCCTCTCCCTTTCTTAATAATGTCAGCTTAGTGTTTAACTCCTCATTAACCACTTCCTACACACTCATTTCTGTACCCCCAGGTGCTCTGGATGAGTTACTTCAGTGTGGCTTGTGGGAAAAATACTTGGAGCTGCTTACTATAATGTCTTGATAGCAGCCACATCTGGCCTTGCATGCTTGTTTTCCATCTAGTGCCACACCAGCACTTCCTGAGCAACATCACTGTAGCTGGGAGCACTTTGGTCCAGTTTGTTCGGACAGGGGCAATAAAGGCTGTCCCTGCATTTCAGCTACCTGGGGCTGTTCTGATGTCAGCACTCAGCTGGAGCAAAAGCACACTTTTGAAGTGAATATCTGCCTTCTTTATGCACAATCTGCAAGGATTTGTACAGTAGACTGGCCTCAGGCAGCTCAAATTAGGCTCCTGCCAGGTGAAACCAGGGTGAGAGTGATCTCTAGGAGTCCTTGTAGCACATGTCATCTCCTCATGGGCACCCAGTCCAAGCTGGAGCTGGGCTGAAGAAAATCCCAAGGCACTGAGTAGTGTGAGGCAGGTCCTCAGCACTCACTCCCTCCACAGGTCTTCTCCAACTGTGCTGCACTGCTTGTTGGTGCACCCCAAGCTGTGGTCTCCTACAAAATCCCCCTCAGTTATGAAGTGCAGAGTTTTGAAAATAGCTAAACATTCCTCAGATTGATTACATGCAGCAAGAGGAAAGCTAGGAAATAATAACTAAAAAATAATCCTGCACATAGAGAGTGAAGTAGGAAATCTGGTTTGGATAAAGACAGCACAACCCTCAACTTTCACCCAGTTTCCAGCTGCACTTTCATGTAGTTCAGAGAAAAGTCTTCACCTTGCGTTCCTCCAACCTCCTCCAGAGCCACTTCCACTCCTGACTGCCTCCTTCCATCTTCATTGCTCTGCTGCTGTCAAATCCCCTTGTAGCATCCCTGTGCAATTGAATGGCATTTTAGTGTATTTCTGCTCCACTTTGAGATCTCACAGCTACTTGTCTGAATTTTCCCCATGGTGGCCTGACCTACCCCAGCTGGTCATCATATGTCAGAGAAGAGCTAAAGCCTGTGAAAATAAAACCACAAAAATTAGGGGTAAAATCTTACTGAATTTCATAGATTCTCCATCATTTTTGACTGGGCAAGGTTTTGTACTGGAGCTCTACTTGCCTTTAATATCACTGTGAGGGATCAATGTGCAGCCACAAAGACAGGTAAGGCTGTAGCCTCCATGCTTGAAGATCAGAGCTTGGTGATTCAAAGCGAATTGCTTGGAAGCTGGCCATGCAGAAAGACACTCATGTTTATTATTTTAGAAGAGTTCATGCATTCTGAACAAAGCAAATAGCTTGTGGGGCCCTTTGAACTGTCAGGGTGGGAGACACCGGGTACTGCTTCTGGGGAGGGACCTGGGCATTTGGTGCAGCTCTGAAACCCTACCACATGCCACCAATTCATAAAGTCTCATAATACTGAAGTGAGAAAACACGAGGTCTGAGAAGCTGAAGTTCTGTCTGAGAGCACCGCTAGAGCACAGGGAGCATCTGAAATCTGGAAGCAAAGCGTTTGCCATGGCTTCATTGCATTTAGGATATCAGATATGTGGTGGGAATAAATGCAGGGTGAGCCTGTAGTCACTGACAGCCTGGTGAGTGAAACCCAGAGACGCCCCAGCCATTTCAGGCTGTTGCTTTCACAGGGTCAGAGAGAGGGCACCGCCAATACCTTAGAAATCCCCACTTGTCAGAAGATAGCTTCTGAGATAGATGTGTTTTAAAAATAATGCCAAGGACAACAAACACGTTAAGGCTGAAGGACGAATTGCTGGAAAACTGCAGACACACAGTTTCTCTTTTATTTCAGAATCCAAATGTCATGAGGTTTGTTACTAGTTTCAGACTTCAATTATTTGATTTTTGCTTGCCTGGAGAGGAAAGATGAAAAATGAGAAATTAGTAATAATGTTCTATATCTGTTTGGAAAATAATTTCTCCTTACTTTATGTGTGTTCATCAGCTCTACATCTCTGCTGATCTGAGAATACCAGCAAGGGTGAAATATATTGACTTCTAAATGACTACATTAAAATTGCAATGAGAAAAACAGAAAGAGGGAAGACTTCAAAGTGCTAATTCTTGTATGGCTTGGCACATTCCTTTTTGTTTATTATCTGTACTGTTACAGTGCCTGCATCAGGGAGCAGTAGCCTGCTGAGCTTTGGAAAGTGGCTAACAAATGTATCCCTGTCCTGTGGACCTGACAAGTAAAGTTAGAGAAACTACAGGGAGTGTAAAATTGGTAGAATTCAAGTGACACATAACTGGAAGTAAGATAAGCTTTAGGTCACCACTACAGAGGAGAGAGAGTAGAATCTTTGTTTTCATATGACAAAGCTGTAGGAAATGGGATACAGTGGAAGCTGTTTTCAACACTGATTTTCTTTATCACATTAAACAATAACTTTTGTTCTCGACATCTTTTTCTACTCTGGTGGTGGTTTCCTTTTGGAAGCAAATAGCTCAACTAGTTTATGGTCCAAAAGACCGTTTCTCATATGAATGATGCATACACAGAAGGGTCGAGTGGGAGAGGCTCCTCCAGCCCCACAAGGGCTGTCAGGATCTGACATTCTTTTCTGACCAGAAAAGAAGAAATGTTGAAGCCCTGGGAAAAAAAAAAGGAAAAAAAAAAAAAGAATTATGTGCAACAAATCCAAAGGAAATGAACATTTCAGACTGGGTAAGTGGATTCTCTATTTTCCAAATGTTTATTTTGATTTTGACCTTTTAAAAACGTTTCCAAATGTTTTTCCTTCTCAAATAACTTACCAAACCTTTCAAAAGGAAATGCCATTTCAAATGTTAGAAAGTGAATCCTTGGGATGCCAGAGCGTCCAAATATTCCAACTATCCCTAAACTTGTCTCATTGGGACATACATGGATGTGAGAGCTTTGTGAAGTGGCGGCTCTTTGGCAAGGCATGGGGATGGCTAAAACAGGGAGTGGCTGGGATTTGCCCATAGTGTGGCTCTGGTGGCCAGGTTGGTCCTGCCTGCTCCTGCAGATGCCAGCCCTGAAAGGACTTGCACTCACTACCTGGCTGGTCTCCCACTCCATGCACAAGGTATGTGTGAGTGAGATTTTTACCTACAGCCATATGTACTCATCTTCCTTCCAGTGGCTGCATGTCAACGGTGACAGTCATTCGTTGCAGTTTGCTTCTGACCACATCGACCCTTAATAAAAGACAGGTATTGCTTCTTGTTCCTTTTAACCAGGAGCCACACATTCACTCCATGTAGAGATGAGGGTTTCTTTGCTCTCTGTCTGTGCTTCCTGTCACTATATCATTTTAGAGAAAATTGGCAAGGGATGGCCCAACAGTGGAGATGCCATGGAAAGGTTCTTGGTTCTTGGGGAAAAGTGGCCACCTGATGGATTTTAGTGATATGAAAGACTTTCTGAACTGATCCTAGGATAGGATTCTTTAGCTTTAGGGTTGTATCTCAGAGTGATATTTAAAACAATTTTGTCGGGTTTATCCATCTGCCTATCAGAGCAAATGATTCTCCAGTTCACCTCCTCTGAAGCACGATTCATGACAGCTTGTAAGCCCTCAGCTGAGTTGCATCACATTCCCAGCACCTTCCAGGCATCCCAAATCTGAGTTCCCAGAACTTCTCTCCCCTAAATCCTTCCACGCCTGGCTCCCTCACTCAGTGGTTTTGGCTACCACAGGGAATTTATGGCTTGAACTTTGATGAAACCTGAGTTCTGCTATCAATCAAGTGAATATTTTATCAGCAACAGAAAATTAAATGAATTAATATTTACAAATTGTAGTTTGGAGGCTTTTGCGACTTGGAAAACAAGCATAAATATTTAAGGAGAACCTACTCAGTCTTTCTCACAATACCCCACTCTTCTGAACTGGAAAGCACAATAATTATAGAATGAATCTCATCAAGAGCTACTGGCTCAGAAGTCTTTGTTCCTATTTCATCAAACAAGTGAAATCTTGGACTTCAGTCATTTCCATGCCAGAAGGACTAAGCCTATCTCTACAATTTAATGGGAGAAACTCGAGTCCACCAAATGAGGGAGAGTCCTTATGGCAATCAGCAGTTTTGTAGCTCATTATCTTTTTCTTTCGACTCATAAGACTGTTTTCCTCATAAATTTTTCAACACCAGGAGAATGCTGTGGGAAGCACAGCATGCATTCAAACCTGCTCTCATAAATTTTTCTCACACTTAAGTTGCCCTGAAGCCTGGCACAGCTATGACTGTAATCTCACACAAGTTGGAAGATGGGGAGGACAGAGAGCCACGTTACTCCTTCACATGACCAGTAGAAATGTTCTGCCTTAACCATGTCGTCTGATGCTCAGAAACGGAGAGTAAACCTGGCTCCCATCCTTCCATCTGGATAGCTGAAGTGAAGCAGGCATTCGTCTGTTGCCGCTGGTGGCAAGCAGGAATAGTATCACACCCTTTCACATTCTCTTGGCGTGACCACTGAGAAGCAATTGTTACAGACAGACTACTTCAGATGACTGGAAACAAGATTTATAGGGGAAAGGCCAGCACATTTTTGCATGAAAAGAATGGCTGAGCTTGCTCCCTTGCCCTACAGTGGACACACTGCTTCTAATGATCACTTACAGTTGTTAAATACATAGACTTAAGATGCATCAAAGGATATTCTGTATGTTTGAAAGCTCTTAAAAATATTTTTTATCTCATTTACTTTTTGCTCGGATATTCTTTATTTTGATCATCTTTCTTTGTACAAATATCTGAGTTTCTTGTAATTTGGCTCCTTCTTGCAATAGCAGCTCAAAGCTCCTATTTCGTTTGTGTACTCCTCTAAATGTTTATACTCTCCATTTATCCAGTCGCTCCTGTCTCTTCTTGCTCTTCATCTTACTCAGTAAGTCTGCCATGTATGCATAAATGACTTCAATTAATTGGTTTTGCTTTTTTTGTTTGTTTAAGATTCAGCTTCAGTCTTTCACAGCAGAAGGTCCTACACCTAGGAAAGATCTGATACTTAGGAGTTATTACAGCGCTCAGTGGTAGGAGGCAATCTAGATGTGGAGACTGAACACTGAAAGCACTTCCCTTGGAAGATGCATTTCTTGACTTAAAGACAATCTGGGATCTATTCCTGGGATCCCTGACCCTCTATGCATTATGTGCTGTATGTATGGGGAGTCTGAAAGCCATATCCACCCTTTCTTTTTTCTCTTCTTTTCTTTTCTTTTCTTTTCTTTTCTTTTCTTTTCTTTTCTTTTCTTTTCTTTTCTTTTCTTTTCTTTTCTTTTCTTTTCTTTTCTTTTCTTTTCTTTTCTTTTCTTTTCCTTCTTGTCTTCTCTTTTCTCTTCCAGGAAACATTGCCCCCGTTGCTCCTGTCATTTCTTTGCTACAAAACTGTAGAGCCTAGTAGACTACCACAGATATAACATCAAGCAGTGATATCAAGAGAGAGGCAGCAGAGTTCCCTGTTATTGGCAAGGCAGGGTAGGGTAGTGTGACTGGATGGGAACACAACATAGTCAGCAAAAAATGGAAGAGATACACAAGGAAGACTCAAAGAAGGTTCAAAAAAACCCCTAACATCCATGTTGACTTCACAAGGAGTTTTGGATCCATTCCTGATTGGGCAGGAGGTAGGTAGGCTTCATAGGGCATGTGGCAGAGCATGTGGCAGCCATACCCTAACAGTGATTGCAGGCAGTGAGCAGCTAATGGCTAATGTAATGATGTGCATCATGCAATAACAGATGGGTTATCAGATTTCAGTCTGTATAAGAAAGGAGCACAGGCCTTGTGGGACTGTCTGCCCCTTACCCTCTCACCTTGCAGCTCAGCGGAGGCTGTGTAGGGTGGCTGCTGGTGGGAGGCAAAACAGAGGCAAAGCCTGAGAGTCTACCCCTGGCTGGGGAGGGTGACAGGCAGGATTGCATCCTCCCTAGGTCAGTGTCCACCTAATGAGCTGGGTACTGCGTGAAGCAGCGCTCAGGGCACAGCTGATCTGGGCACCAAGCAGATGTGCAGTCCAGTCTGGCTAGGACGTTTCAGAAAGCCGTGTCAAACATTTTGACAAATGCCCTGCAGAGACTCGGCAACATTAGGTTGTTTTTACAGCAGCAACCTATGTGTGCTCAGTAAGCTGATACTTTGCTAACCCTGTGGTATTTGAATGAAAAAGAAAATAAGCGAATAAAAAGTCCAAACCCTGACTGCTCTTGAAGCACAGGGCTTGAGATTTTGGTCAGATACTGAGCATAAAATGGCTTGTCCCCAGGGTCAGCAGCACTAAAGCACCCCTACTGGGTGCAACTAGGGGTGAGGAACTGGTGACCGGGACAAAGATAAACCTGTCACGAGATGCCTCTACTGCTCATTCGAGGCTTCATTGCCTGCCCCATGGAGGTGACAAGCCCTCTGCTCTGGGTATGCCTCCAAAGGGGGAAGACAAATCCTGTCCTTCTGAGAGCTGGGAATCAAACAGTCATCTCCAGGCCAGTTTTACAGCCAGGACACCGCTTGGTGCTGCTCTCCACATTGTCCCTTACCTTTAAAGGGTAGAAAGGAGAACATAAAGCAAGAGTACCCAGGGAGGAGAATCAGGGTTTGCCTCTGACTTTCAGAGGTGCAGGAGAATAGAGGGGCAGTAGCTGTCCTTGTCACACAGGGCTTATTCCTGCGTCACTCCAGACCCAAAGCTGCAGCTACAAGCTTGTAAAATCTACAGAGGCTAAAAACAGTGTGATGCATGGTGAGGGGCAGAGGGTACAGAGCTCTGGAGTGTCTCTACCCTGACATCAGTTTGCCAAATAACCTGAAGGGCTGCTGTCAAATGCAGGTAAATGCAAGCACTCTGAAGGCTGCCTTGTTTTGACCAGTTTTAGATCAAACCAGGCCAGTTGTGGGAAAGAGAAGAACACAAAGGGTCACACATCCCCTTTTAACCTTTTCCCATTCAATTTTATAGAGAACTCAGTTTTGCTGGATAGCGGGATGTCAGCACAAGACACAGGGCTATAACATGGTGGTCTTGAATCCCGATAGCAAGACTAGTCTGACCTCAGCTTGTAGCCTGCTCTCCAGTATCCTGGTTTGAAGACACACAGCACTTTAGATGCCAAGTGCTCGATCCAACATGGTTCTCTAGGCCAGACCAGTAGCCAGGCCTGATTTGCATCTGTCTTTGGCACTTCCACACTGTCTGAACTCATACACATCCATGTTTATGATATATTATCAGAGTGTTTATTCACTCCATGCCTGTCAAGATTCATATTTATAGATCAAAAATACATCTTATTTTCACATGTGAAATGTTTGGAAACCTGACAGAAGTACCAGAGGGATGTGAGACTGTAGAGGGGAAAATATTTCCAGAAGCAACTGAAAACAAGTGAAAGCCAAAAACCACTTCTCCTCGAGAAGGTGATTACAGTTAGTGGAGAGGGGTTCTATTCAGTCCTGGGCTGTTTATGACCACTCCTAATCATGACAACCTTCTTCACTACTTTTGGACAGCTCTTGTAACATCCCTGAGTATTTTCCCATTATTCTGGTTTACCACTATCAGTCATTAACTTGAGGTGATACTTGTATACAAAACACCAGAAAACAATGAACTACTCATGGATTTGGTAGGCACATCCCAGTTACCGTTACATTTTATTCTCCTTGCTATTTTATCCAAACCTTGAGGACAAGGAAGTGTTTCCCAAGGGCTGGAACAGACAATACATCAACCGTGTTACCTGTTGGCACAAAACTAGGAACAGGAATTGCAGTAGATACGGCAGTAGGAAGTGATACGGTGGCAGCTGATGTGGATTTCTGCACATTCAATCCAGTATATGGAGAATAAGCTCTTGAATTTACTCCGGAAGGCTGGTTAAGCCGTTATTCATTAAGACCAGTGCTTTATTTTACTAGGTTGGGCCATGCTCTCTTTTCCACATAGCAAAGTTCTTTCACTCCAGGATTTAGCTCTTATGGAATCTTAATGCCTGGAAAGAGTGCACTGGGATTGTATATAGTAAGGCCATGAATGCTGGGTCAGGATTTAAAGTCACAGCTTAAGGCAGATTTGAGCCAGACTCTAGCTGCAGCCAACAGCGCCTGGCAGAGGAATTACACAGAAATATTGCAGGAGGGGAATCTAGGGTTTCCTTAGCAAGGGAAAGGTGAAGAGTGTTCTTATCACCCAACCTGGGCATCTGACCCAGAAATAAGACAGGAATGTCTTGACAGTTTCCAGAAGACAAGACTACCTTGATACCTCAATACAACCATCTGTCTTCACAAAACATATCCTTAAAGCTGTGTCACTGGTATGGGAGTTATCCATGCAATAAAGGATATCAGAGTAAGTGAACAAAATCCTGGACCCCAATAGTGTTATTCACCCTTTGGCACTACTTTTCACCTCAGTGAAGGCAGAGCATGCTGAGGTCAGGGTGGCTTTTGACCTGGATAATGTAAAATCCTTTATTTAAGAGTAATTTTCTTTACTGTCAGGTATGAAACAGCTCTGCACTGACCAGCCACGCATGGACTTCTAAGATAGTATAAAAAACTGACAGGCTGGACTGGCCAGACCCTGCATAGGGTGTTGTTAGAAACTAGAGTGTAAGTGCAAATGCCCAGGAGAGCTCAGGGCTGCTGGACGGATGAGTGAGAGCCAGAGTCGAGAGACCAGAGGGCCAGTGTTACACAGCAGGGATGTATTTGGTGTTCAATCCATTTTACAGCATTCATTCACTAGTCAGAACTCAAAGCCAACTACTACTGTGCTCCAGACCTCACAAAGCAGATACATGTTGAGCTTTGCACCCATTACAGGATCAGTTCTGGCATTCCTACCAATGCAAGCAATGGTTTGCAGAGAACAGTGCTGCCTGGGAAGAGCCAGGCAGGGAAGCCGCCTTGTGTGTGAACTGCCTGGTGCAGGAGGGTTGCGCAGGGCACAAACTGTACTGCAGCCCTAGATAGAGCCTCACTCTTCTTTCATTCCTTTCCAAACCTTGTATTTTCACAAACCTGTACAAGCAGTGCTAGTTCTCACATGCACTAACAGGGCAATGAGCAAAGGAACCTTGGTTATGACCAGGAGGTCTGCCAGGGAAGAAGAAAATGAGCCATTGCGGCTCCAAAACTTGGGAGGGCTGTATCAATAAGAGGGCTGTGGTAAACAGAAAATTCTGAACCTTGGTAAAACAACTTCCATCTTATAGCACAGATGGAATTATGGAGAATTTATTGTGCTTGGTAATTGATCAAGCTGTTTAAAATAGTAAGAGAAAATATCAGTTTCAATGTCAGTGAAAAACATTTGCAGAAGTGCTGATGAATATGCTTTTAATTCCATATAAAATTGTGGTGAGAAAAAGGAAATTTCCTTTGGATGTTCTCCACACTAAACCTGACTTTTGGGTTGGTATTAATCCTTCCTGAATAGCTTCTGGTCTGATTATATTTTACAATAATGTGGAAAGGTGCACCAGGCTAGTCATACACTGTGCTTTATCCGGGTAGTTTTTCACGTGAAATGAGAACAGGAAATTAATGCTGGAAAAATGTCAGAAAAATCTTGACATTGGTTGGACTTTCCTGATGCTTTTAAACCTTCTGTAGTCCTAGAGGAGAAGGTAGTAATGAGTGAATTGTCCACGACTGGGACACTGTTATATTTCACAAACAAGACCCAGACCTGTCAAACCCTTGAAAGAGACAGAAATTTTGAAGGATAGTTTAAGGTTCTGGTTTTATTTCTTTTCCATGGGCAGGATTGTGAGGTGAAATTGAAGTTTCAATTGAGTTTTTGAAAAACTAATGCAGAAATAAATATAACCAGGGAGCAAAATTCAAGTAAGTTTTAGTCTGGCTTCCATTTTTGTTTCCATTTTTCCTGGATCAGGAAATCAGACTTCCAGGAGAACATCTACATGGACCACAGTATGGTGAAGAGATACTTAAGCTTGCCTTGAGCAAAATGGCCTGGTTACCAGAAATAGTACAGCCACTGCAGCATGAAGTTCCTCATCAAGTACTTTGCAGATACCTGGCTCTGCTGAGGTGAAGCTAGCTGAAATACCTCTCCCTCCTCCATAGTCTGTGGGGCAAACATATTCCATTTTGGTCACACCAGCCTTTTCCCCAAAAGCAGAGGCCAGTATGCAGACATCAGTCCTTTCTATGCAAAGGTCCCTGGAGACCTTACTTTGGAGTTTGCTGTTTCTGGGAAGTGCTGTAATTACAAAATGCAATTAAGCAGACAAGTTCCTTACTTCTAAGACATCAGTCCTTTCTGTGCAAAAGTGCCTGGAGGCCTTATGTTGGAGTTTGCTGTTCCTGAGAAGTGTTGTAGTTACAGGATGCAGACAAGTAGAGAAGTTCCTTAGTGCTAAGACTGCTTTTTTGACCAGCTCATCTGCACTAAACTCCAGCTACCCTGAACTGTTCAAAGCGCTGTATTATTGAGGGTCCAGTCATTGGTTAGGCTGGATCTTTCAGAAGGCTCACCCAATGTCAAAGCAGGGTTCTGACATACTGTAAAATACATGTCAGTGGCAAGGAAGTAATACAGAAAATAGGACAATAATGACAAGTTTAGATTTGGTTAATATTTTGGGAATATTGGGGGAAGACTCATCCCTGACAAACATATGGAGCCTTCTCATTAAGTCCTTGACCATACTCTATACGTCTGATCTGAAGAGCTGTCAATGGACTATAAAAACCCTGCTGCAAGATAGGCCTATGTTTAGTTTAGTTTAGCCAAGTTAGTTAAATCCATACAGTGGTTTGCAGTGATATTTTCTTACATGTCTGCCAGGAATTTTACTGGACTCAAACTTACACAAGCAAAGTTTAAACCAGTGTTAGGGACTGAGCTGGAAACTACAGTCTCGGTCCTGGAGCAACTTAGTGTGCAGATCAGGCCTTCAGAGCAGACTGCAACATTCTTATTCTTTGCTCTAAGCCTCCGTGGCTTAACCTCTTTCTAATCTTGTTAGTACTCAAAGCCGTTGACAAACCAAGCACCTACTCCTAGAGTACTGGACACAAGTTACTTATATTTGTCCTTTACTTTAAAGTGCAGAGCAAGGAAAGGTCTCACTCAAACTTACATCATGGTCATACTTATCAAAAGTGTTTTCTGTCATGGGAAATATTTGTCAGCAGTGGCTCAAAGATTTTTCCAGTGAAGCTGACATAACTAAGTCACTTAAGCACTTTTGAATATTGGTCAGCACCTCTCACTTTTTTGTGACATTCACACTAGAAACAGCATTGGTTAGTTCACTAAGTTATGGGTCCCACTTGATTTAATGATTCAAGAAGCTCCATTTGAAAAGCAGTTAGGATTTGGGTGTCTAAAGCAAAGATGACAAAGTTAAGTGCACAAAGCAAAAGAAACTCCACTTTCCCAAATTTAAATCCTTCTCACTGTATGCTTTGGATATGAAAAGAAAACTTGAAGGAGATAGGATTGGAAATGACAGTGCTCTTTCGAATTACAAATTACATTTTGTTACAGGGGCACCGGAAAGACATTATCAGCAGGGTGTCTCTAATTTGTTGACATGTACAACAATTTGGAATTATGCATATTTTTATATAGATATTCACTTTGATCACAGTGTGCTATGAAGGATTTTCATGCTGGGATCTGACCTCTTCTGCATGAGAGCTCTGTTCCCTAGTATCAAAATGGCTTGTAAACACTTTTAGCTGCCCTCGTGGGTGGAACTGATGATTGTGCACATTGGTGCACCACTGTAGGCCTGTAGCTCTTTGACTGCAGGCACCTATTTCCCTTAGTTTTATTTCTTCACCTATTTGTCCAAAGTTTCAGTTTTCTTTATTCCCCATTTACAATGACTTTCCTGTGGGGAAAAAACAAATTAGAAAAAAAATCTCTTTCATAGTACCTCATTTAATTATGCACTGTTCTGTCTCTCTACAATACAGTCTGTGATCATTTTAAATCACAAGGACAAGCAGAAGTTTATCAGGTGAAACCACAGGTGTTTGTTTTGTTATTAAAAACCTTGTAGCAGAAGTTGAGACAGTCGTGAAAAGCTGATTTGGCCTTCCACCTGCAGGAAGTTTTTGATTTCTGCTCTCTGACATCATTTGATATTTTCACATGTTACATTTAGCATTAGATCTAGTATTGAAATGAGTACACAGTGAGCCATTTGATAATTTAATGTGGTTTATCTTCTGCACATGTCAGGTATGTGAGGGAACCAGCTATTAATGACATGCTCCGAAGGTGGTAATTCACACCAAATGAAGGAAGTGAAATATACTACCAGTTCACACCTTTGACATGATCTTAAAATCAACAGGGAAAAGCCAAGCAAAAAGTTGTCTTAAGATAATATTTCATTGAGATTTTCTTATAAATAGATAGGAGAGCAAAAGGGGAAATTACTGAAGGCAGCAAAAATCATCTGTTTGAGTTTAGCTCAATGCAAACCAGCCTTCGTCATATTCTCCCATTGGGGCAGAAGAATTTGAAAACCAAGAGATGAAATCAGACTGTTTCTAAACTACTTGAAATGTGGAATTGTTTACAGGTAATTTCTAAAGAGTTTCTAAAGAAAGCTGAACTGCCTGCCATGTCAGTCTGTTTAGAGAGAGGCTTCTCTTTCCCTTTCTTTACTTCAGAGGCCAAAAATAGTTGTCAGGGCTGTCCTGTAGGGACTTTGTGCAAGATTTTATTCCACATTGTAGTGCCCTGAGGTGTAGTATGACAGACACTTTGTGTGTGCACGCATGCCATGCTGCAGCCACTAAGTAATAGTGAAAATTTACCATCTGCACCTAAACCTGACTAGAGTCCCACTAGCTGACTGAATTGAGGGGTGGAGATACACACAAGCACAGTGCATCCCCATTCTGCTCCTCATGGTTTTCTTCTTGCCAGAGGCATGCCACATCTGTGTCACTTGCTGCATTTGAGCTCTCCAAGTGTCATAAGCGAAGAAGGAGTTGCCACTGCTTGCAGCTGCCTGACGCTGCTGGTTGGCAGTCCCAGGGCCTTCTGCTATGCGGCCAGTGGGTGAAGTCATGCAATTGTCTGCAGCACAGTGGAATTTGAGATACCAGCCCAATTCCAGTCTGTAAACACATTTATCTTAGCAGTGTTGTCACTACCATGATTAAAAGGGGGAAAATGGAGAAAGACAAAACATCTGTGGAAGACTGACTTGATGAAAAGGGAAAAAAAGAAGAAAAGAAAGCTTGATTAGTGGACTTGTATCCAGGCCAAGGGACAGATACACTGAGAAGTGCTTTGATTAATTCCTATTCACTTCCCATTTTGCTGCACGTTCACTTCACTGACAAAGGGCTTGGCCAGTTTGTGCCATGTGCGTGCTACCATTTTGCCATTTGTGACAAGAAAGTGGTTACACAGATATGTGTAGCCCTGCCATCTCTCCTCCCTTGGCATTCTCAAGAGGGATCTACACAGGGATGGGAAGAGGGCCCTGAAAAACCTTAGGATTATGTCCCCATTCCCCTCATACTTGTTTCCAGTTCCTTGTGTCTCTGAAGTGACTGTGGCCCAGGATGTACACACAACACTGCCACTGCAAATGATGAAATGAAAACTACTTCACAGCCACATTTAGGCATCATAGTGCACCTTTTCCAGATTTATAATTAGTATGAAAAAGTGACATGTCCCACAACACCTCAGCAACGATAGAAGTGCAGAGCTCTGTGCATAGCTTGGGAAAACCTTCTACTCTGCTGCCCAGAAAAAATGCCAAGCCTTCATTTGGAGAAGCTTAGCAATAGACAGTCTCTCATTGTGAGCTCTCCTGTCTGTATGGATATTAACAGCAACGGGTAAGATGTGCTCTTTCCTATGGGAGAGTTGCTAAAGACTGAAAACAACATCATTGAAAAGCTCCCCAGGCAAAACTTGGCTGGATAGTGGAGTGACAATCTTTGTCACAAAAGTTTGGCTTAGTTCCGAGACAGCTGTTGAATACTTTTCTCTCCAGCCATATACTGTAAGGTTCTAGCATTACTATCTGGAAAGTGCCATTGGGGTTTTATTGAGAGATTTTGCTTGAAGTTTTGCCTTATTAAAATTTGATTTGTTTTCCATGTCAGGAGAGCTTGTTCTAACACAGGTTAGACAGCTAGGCTGTCAGCAGTGTTCAAAACTATTTTTCCAATCTGCTGTTTACTAGAAGGACTGACTTCTCCACTCCCTTCCCAGCACCTCGGGGAACTCTGCTGCTTAGGTTAGCACAGAAGAAGGCTGTGTTAGCCTTAGAGTGAACGGTGAAGCCCCCAAACTACTCTTCTTGCAACATCATGTCAGCAATACATTGAGAGCCCGCTTCACTAATTGACTCCAGCTCTGTAAGACACCCAGTTATTTTACAAAAAGAACGTTTGTTGGCTTTTATTTCTAAAGAATCCACAATTTACCTGGATGTCCAGGAGAACAGATACTGAGACTCATCAGTAGCTTGAAAGCAAGGAGATACAACTGGCAGGCAGAACTGTGAGAAGTTAACATAATGGAAAAAACCAACACATTTGCAGTGTAGAATTTCTCTGTTAAATAGAACACGGCTGCACAGATTTTTTAAGCATTAAACAGTCTTTGAATCCCATTCCATGTCCTAGAGAAGAGGAAGTATGCACAGGCCAAGCTCTGGGAAGAGGGAGGAGATGGAACTTGTGATTTGAAGTTTGGTTGCATCCTTGACATCTGGGTTGATCAGAGGTATTTTGTTGAGTAAACACTGTTGAACATCTTATCTGACAGGTGTAGTTCATGAGACCAACTTCTGGCTGATGTGAGACTGGCTGAACTAGTGTGTTTGTGTCAAGGTGCAGAACCATCTATTTGCACATCTCTGTTATTCTTGGCATAGTGTATGTGATGAGTCCTGTGTTCCCCTCCCCACCCCAAGGTACAAAAAGCTGTTCGTACAGGCTGAAATGCATCTAAAAGGCATTGCCTACCATTGCCCAGCCAGAAACACTGTCCAGCTGGTGTGGCTGGAGAACGGCACGTGGAGGACAGTTTCTACTAGAGTGAGAATCAGCTATACAATTGGTGGCTATCTGACATGACCTTGCCATGCATCCCTAGGGAGCTATGGTAGCCTCATCTCCCAAGGAGGCAGGGGCAGCAGCATTGCCTGCTAACTCAGCTCTTCCCAACCTGCCAGCTCAGGAGCTTGTCAAGCTTAAGCTGCCACCCACCCTACCAGCCTTGGAGCTTGTCAAGCTTAAGTTGCCACCCACACTGGGCACAAATCCTCATGGCTTTACCTTTCCCATACACACCTGCAACCCAATGCCAGAGAAAAACCCTGCCTGTTTGCTGAGGCTGTCTGCAGTGTGGCTTGCACCAGCCTGAGCCTCCCAATCTTTTCCTTATATGAAAGGGCTTGACAGCTCTTCAGTCTGACAGCTCATTCTCCCATGGATTTAATGAAGCCCGTAATTGTCTTGGACTATGGTAGTTAATTTTGGACTGTAGAACCAGCCAGTAATTGGATAGGAATAGAAAGGATCTTTATATCGCCTGCCAAATTGACCTCCCTTTCTCAGGCACCCTCTCTTCTCCCATAGTGTCTCAATTGCAACTTTCTTCTAGTTCTCACTGGATCCAGGCACCTCCTTGACCTCCCACAGAGGTGCACATGGCTCTCCCTTCCCCTGCTTCCTCATAATGCTTTCCCCTACTCCCATTCTGTCATGGTGTGGGGTCAGGACACCCCCAAATCTGCAACAGAACGCTCTCTCCCCCTCCCCACCTGAAAGGGAAGAAAGGAAATAAAGGAGAGAGAGACTTATCGATTAGGAAAGGAAACTAGAACAGCTTTACTGAAAAAAGAAAATAATAATAATAAAAATTAAATATATACAAAGATGTACAAAACCAGTATCGAACCCAATTCCCCTGGTGGCAAATACGTCACCGTCACCACTGATGCTGTGGAAGCAGTCCCAGGCAGGGCCCAGCAGCAGACGGGAGCTGGGAACTGGATTCAGGGATGCAGCCAGAACCTGGGGCCCAGT
>WEIS01018559.1:1364-25617 GCA_013389965.1 Todus mexicanus | reverse complement strand
GGAAAGGGGCTTATAAACTGTCTTGCTTGGCAAGACATTTTATGGGCAGTGTAATGCACAAGCCCGGCTGTATGAGGCAGACAGGATTTCACTGCTGCTTCACACAGAACTTGTGCAAGTGGTGGGATGGTTGCTTCTGAGATGTCCTGTTGGTGCCCCTGAGGTTCGTGGAAGTCTCTGAACTGGCACTCCTGGCCATTGAGAGAAACGCCTTAGTTTAGAAATGACACACATCTCACAGACTGAGAACAGATCGCATTTCTTCTGGAAACAAACCCTTTTCACTCCTTCCTTGTTCTGCTTTGGTGGGAAAGGCAAATCCTCTGTTCACTTGTGTAAAACTATGAGCATGCTCTTCGTATGCACACCAGTGGCACCGTGTGCTGGAGCTGTCCCATACCAGTCAGGGTATGGTTCGAACAAACTCCCAGATCCTGATTTCACCAGCCTCTGTAAACAGGTTTGTTGTTTGGGTGTTTTTTTAGTTCTCCTTCTGAAAAACTACTTGCTAATACAGAAAACAGAGACTGGGGCCATACTTTGTAGGGCAGCAAAAGATTGCCTCCGTTTTCAATCTGCTGGCTGCTGAGGTGCCCCTGGTCAGGGGTGCATTGGGAAGCAAAGGCAGTCCCAGTGAGGTAAGCAGTGAGAACTTCCCATGCTGAATTGTGGATCATGCTGAAACCCAGTCCTGTGAGAGGCTCTCCACCTCCACTTGCCATGGCCAGTGAACACTTCAGCTCCGCAGGCTGGCACCACTCTTTGGGCATTATTGCATGAGTCTTATGGGAGATGTTATTTTCCTTCTGTTTTTAATTTGCTGACAGATATGTCGTTACCTGTCAGCAGGACTTGTTTTGGAAAACATTTGTGTGACAAGTTTTGCCTCTTAGCAGCAGTCCTTTATCATGAAGCAGTGTTGTGTATGTGGCCTCTCATGGTGCTCACATACACTGTCTCAATGCTGCATAACCATGTGGCCTTCGGTCGGATCCCTGGTTTCCAAGATAAATCTCATGCATGCGTATGTCTGTGTAACTTGATTTCTTCTTAACATAGCTGGTGCATAGCACCAGAAGTTTCCTGCCTCTATCATGTCGTGTCAGCAGCCTCATTGTGCTCAACTCTGGGTAGCAGAATCAGACTTGATCTGTGCATTTTTGACGGTTATTTTCCAAATAGCCCAGAGTGGAGTAATATGACTTTGTCCAGTTCTTACAAGTACATTTTGTTGACCACATTTGATTATGGGCCAACAGTTACCCCAGCAAGACACCAGCAGAGACACAGAGCTTGGATTCCTCACTAACAAAGGATGCTTCTTTTTTTTTTTTTTCTAAAGGTGTTTTAATGTGGCGACAATCAATGTTCAGCTCTTCACATTGAAGAATCACTGTTTTCTGGATGAGACTCACTTTTCCCTGTATGCTGTATTCTCATAGCTCCTGAACAGACAGGAAAGTTTGGGCTCCAGGAACGGAATTTTTTGCTCTGAGAAGTGGATTACTAGAGACACATGACATTGGAATGCAACATGCAAAGGGTAAAACATTAATTTCTGTTTTAAAAATGTGCTGTTAGAAATTGCTGTCCTAGCAACAAAGCACCTTTGTTCGCCAAGTGCTGAACCTTAACAACATTGTATTTGTGCTAATTCCATCTGTTTCAGTTCAAGACAAGAGTTACTAAATGAATCAACAACAAGCAATGTGCCAGTTTCAGCGGTTTAATAAAATGTGTGATATCATTGACATGTAACCTGTCATCTCTTTGAAAAACTGAATTATAGTGATTGACCCAAAGCTTCTGGATCGTGTGGAAGAAGCATGCACAGGATGGAAAACATTGGTATGAAGTATTAATAACTTTATGTTGCTCACTGATATGCTGTTGGACTTAATGCAGTTATAAACCTCCATTTTTAGGTATTTCCCCAAAGTCTTGGCTAATGTAAACAGAAGAAGTTGGATGGCTAGATGCACAGAATAATGTTTTCCTCCTCTTTATATAGTGTTTCTTTAAATAGCTTTGGATCTTTACTGGATACACATGCTTTTGTCAAAGAGACAGAAGGGGCTATAGTTTCTAAATCCGCCAGAAGTGAACATCACTCTAATTAGTTTCAGCTGCAGGCAAGGGTACATTGACCTCAATGAGAACCTACCTGCAGCTGAGAGGGTCTCCCCAGAGCTAATTAACATTTCTTCTGGAAACTCCTTCCATCTTCTCCCAATTTCAATTGCTAATTTCAGCTAACAACAAGCAGCCCCCTTTTCTTACTCTGCAGTGGCTGGTGTCTCTTCTTAAACTGTAGCACTTGCTGCTCTGATAAGAAATGAACATGGCATAGGAAGTCAGTAGTATAAATTTCAATATAGACCTGGTGCCCTCTAAAGCCTTGGGTATGTCTTTTAATGCCTCTTTTCAAATTTTCTGTCTGCTGGATGGTTTCTGACACACAAAGGCCTAACAAGGAGTATGCTGGGAGAAGTGCTGAAGAGAAGTGCCAAGCCTAGAGATGGACCCTTTGAGGGTAGCAAGGGTCTTCTCCTATGGCTGCTCTACCCAGCTAAAGATTTCTCTTCTTGGGGTAAACCCACAGGACCAGAGACACAATTGTTGAGCAAAGTCTTGGAGTTTTGTTCGGGGTACAACACAAAGCACCTATGACTGTAGTGTGCCGTGTGTCAGCAACATGCAACCAGATAAGAGAGACAGAAAGTCTCTGAGCACTTGCAGAGCTGGGGAAAGGAGCGCATGCCTGCGGCATCTCCAGAGGAGCGGATTTCACTGGTGTTGTCAATTATAAGCTTATGTTTGTTATTGTTGTTTGTCTCCATTTTACAGATAGACTACAGGGTGATATTAAGAAGCAGCAGGAAATTATAAGCTTGAGAAGACTCCTTTTGCAATTGTCAGCCTGACACAAACAGGTTCAGATATTCCTTCCCTGTCATTGCCCTTCAGGAAGAAGTGACGGTTTTTACATACACCTGAGTGCTGGTCCATTTGATGTGACTGGCCACATGTAAACAGTAGAAGAAGATGCTAGGATCTACTCTAAACTCTATTCTCTTTTCCTACCTAAAAATGTTACTTTTAAAATTTACTTAACAACTATTTGTAAAACGGTTAAAGAGATAAGGGAATGCACACATTAAGTGACCATTATTACAAATCCAAATGTTGAGAAACATCACTTTCCATAGGAAGGCATGATCTTGGTCTTATTTATTTATTTATATTTAGAATTGACATTTAGAAGTATACACAGCTGTAAATGTCAAGAGTTATGGGGCTGTGTGATCTAATGCTGGTCATGACAGAAGAATTGGTAAACATCTCACCCAGTAGAAACAGACTGTGACTAGCATAGTAAAACAATCACTTTTAATCTCATTCTAGATGAAGCTCAGTTTAGTCATATTGTTATCTGAGTCTTACACCATATGGGCACTAATGGCTCCAAAAGAATATTTACAGAGAAATAAAGCAAGCAGCTAGGTACAAGGAAATTGATTCATATGTTCTCCAGACAGTCAAACATATGCACCCCTCAAAGACTCAAAGACTATGCAAGCAAAATGCGCAGCATTTGCTCCAGCCACTGTTAGATATTTTCAGAGCAGTGATCAGCCACAGATCAATTCACCTGAGTGAGGCTCCTACCAGGGCTGGCTCAAGCAGTGCCTGGCCATGTAATGCGCAGGGAGTCATACCCTGCTTGGATGCTCCCAGCCTGCAGCATCACTGTACAGATCCCTGTCACCTACAGTAAAGCAGAATCACTCCTTCGGTTGTTGAAAGCAGGTAGTCACTTCTGTGTGGTATGGGGAGATGGACATTCGCAAGTATTTCAGAAAGAGAGAAGAATAGGGATATTCAGAGACCATGGTTTGAAAACAAAACACCTGAGGATCTGGAGCGTGTTGCAGTGCTGAAAACTCAGGCCCTTCTTGTCTGTGTACTAACACAAAGTGGGAAGGCTCACCGGCAGTGAGTCTACAGCAAGTGACCTTAATGACAAAAGCATCAGCATCAGCCCCCATCTGTACGTGAAGGTGCTACAGAGATGTATGCTCTTTTTGTGGCAAAAGGTCAAATAACTTTGTGTAAGGATATGTGGTCAATCAAGTGCTAGCACAGGAATGATCTATGCAATGGAGCGCTGAACTTCAGAGTTCACACAGTGAGGCCTGACTGCACAGTATTAAGCTGATTTTATACCAGTGTGGTTACACAAGGAGTAAAATTGCATTTTGCTCCTGCTCTGACATCTGAAAGCTATTCTGTAGTTACCTGAAATGCAACAAATTGTGAGCATTTTCACATTTCAAATATCTTAGAGAAAGTTTTGTCAGCAGAGTTGGTCCAAATTACCTTAATTTTTTCTGTCATAGTTCATTACACAAACAATATAGTAAGCAGAGTATATGATAGGAACAGAGATAAAAGGGGTTAAAGGAACCTACCTTAAATTTATTCCTTGTCCAAACTGTTTGGTTTAGGTTCATGTCAAAGTGCGGAAGCAGAGACGGGCCACAGCTCACTTCCAGTAACAGCAGCTTGTCGTGGCACGGACTCAGGAGAGCATTGCTCAGCTGTGTGTATGTAACAGGCACAGCATACAGCACCATGCAGGTGGGATGCAGAATGCTTCCAATGAAACATTCCAGCTCTGTGAGCTGGAAAATAACTTTTCTGGATATCAGAAGGGCCTTGAGGCGAGATCCAAAAGGGATTTAGGCAGAGTCACAGATGGGTTCAAAATAACCCAGGATCACGTGTGCTTATTAAGGAGTATTTAATTTTTGTAAGTAATGGTACCTCTTCTGAGTCCCAGCCTGCTCTACTGACCGTACAATTCTCTTATTCCTCCAGCATTTCTCAGATTTTAGGCTCCTGAGATAAATTTTCAGGTCTTTCCTAAACCTATTTCCTACTTTTTCTCAGAGTTTTCCTACGTATTTTATAAGCTGTTTCTAAGGAATAATTATGTCCTTTATTTTTTTCTTACTTTATATCATCACACAGTAATTAACACCAACCTCCATAAACTCCCTTTTCTAAGTCATTTTATAGTCTGCATGCAAAACTCCATACCAGCTGTGTTAATAGAGTGTATGTTTTTTCTCTTGTGAAGCAGTTCCCAGTAGGTTATAGGCAAGTATTTGTACTTCACAGTATGAAGGCTTCATAAGCATCCTTTTAATTGCACACTGGTACTCAGCAGAGATCATTCAAGACTGCTCATTTTGGACTGTATGGCATTGCAGGCATAAATATTTCATTTACTCTCATCTAATTTTCAAACTTGTTTTTTTCTGGAAAAGTGATAGGGGCTTTAATGAAACCTGCAAAAGGTCAAAAAACAACCTCTCTAATTGAATGCACTCTCGGGAATTCATTTAGAAAGAACACTCCTCATTTTTTGCCTCCCTGTCTGGCTGCCAGTATTGAACCACAGAATCACAGCAGCCCACTAAAATAAGCTGGTTTATGTGCCAGGTCCAGCTACAGTCATCTCTAAACCTTTCCATTTGCTGATACCAGAAGAATAATAGAGGGGAAGCATCCCACTGGGATGGAGTACAAAGATGTTCTGAAGGTGGCCTAGCTAGATAGGAGAAATGTTTTCCGTTTGGTAACAAGCTCTTGAAGTCCATAGGCGGAGGACCATAGAGTGAAAATAAAAAAGGGCAAATGACAGTTGTTTCAGAAGAAAGCTGTTCAGTTTGCTCCCCTTCATGCGGCTTTGTTGGTCTCAGCTTGCAAAAACCTCAGAGACTGAGGAAGACAAGCATGTGAGACTCCAAAACCTAAAGCGGTGGATGACAAGCAATGCACAGCAACCACCATCTCTGTTGCTGGTGGCTCTTGACTAGGCAAGAGCAGAGGCACCACTATGGTCTCAAAGAGAGGGGGTGCATGCAGTGCTGTGACCAACTGAAAATGGCCTTATCCGTCCTTCATCAGAGGCTGCCAACTGGCAGATTCCGTTCAGAGCGGGCTGTCGAGTTTGCCAAGAGGCTGTGTGAACAGTAATTATCATCTCGCCCTGTACCTGGGCTTACTATAAATGAAAGATAGCCAAATCCCATGCAATCCTCTGCAAACCATTCCTTCAACATCTTTGCTGCTCCTCCAGCCATTGACAGCTACTGAATGGTCTTCCCTTAACGCCAACCTCAGTGATGAGCTTAGATCCAGATATGAAGATTTTTTGCCACCTGCTGACAAGTCCCTTGAGATTTCCAGACACTCATAGACATAGTCATGGAGATGATCTTTAAATTTAAAGATGGTTTCTTTAAATGTCATGCTGGCAGACCAGGAAAAATGTCATAAAATCAGAGAACATTCTAGGGTGCTGCCAGGCTTTTTATTAAATTTTAAAGCTTAAATCTGAATGAATGAACAAGCTTCGTCAGATTAAAAAAAAACAAACAACCCCCCCCCAAAAAAACCCAAACAAGCAAACCAAACCAAACAAAACAAGAACAGAAAAAATAATTGCATAGAATATCTAAGACTTTAACACTCTAGAGAAAACTTATTTTTAATAAGTGCGATGGACCTTTATAAAAACCTTTCCATAAAGTCCAAGCTTTTGCTTATTGTAGGAATACAGGGGTTTATACTTATAAAGGCTGTTTTCTTGTGCTATAAACTTTACTAGATGCTTGAACATGACCTTTACAGCCTTATCTGTGCTGCTGTAACGGCTCAGTTCTATGGGATTTTACACCCCATCACTCCTAGGAGCATGGGAATGGTGTGCCATTTAAAAGTGGTAAAATGGTAGTAATCTGTATTCACGTCTTCTGAAATAACCATCTCAGGCAGTCAGACAGGCAGAGTAGGACCCATGTCAGTAAAAAAATATTATTCATTTCTACAGTGAGGTTAAATCTGTGGTTAAAGCTCCTGCACAACAGAGCTCTCGCTGCACCTCAGGACACAGGTTGCTGAAAATTTGCTGCACCCAGTATTTCCTATTTGAGGCCACGTCAGTGAGGCACAGGCTAACAGCTCAATGCAGAAATGCCGTGTACATTGATTCCACAGAGGCCATCTCACATTGTTTCACAAAAGAAAATTAGGGTGGGAAGTGTAAAAAATCAAGGCAAGATAATCTTTCTTTGCTTCCTCATTATTCTGCAGGTGAATTATCCTTTCAGAGGAAGAAACTAGCTTGGTCTGAGGCAGTCAGTTCTTGACAAGATCACACTGAAGTTATTTTATCCCTTCATTCTCTTTCAATCCTTATTAATTGTTTTGTTAACAGCCATGGTGCAATGGACATCATGCAATGTCTGAGTCATTAAAAGAGCATATGATTGTCTGCTTCCTGCTGCTCTCTTTTGATGAAGGGGTCTGGGTCCTCTGGGGCTAAAACAACAGATGCTATTGAAACACCTGCCAAAAGAGCGGTAGGGAACGAAATGATACATGTTGTGGTATCCAGCCCCAGAAAATTAATAAAACCCAGAGCCTGACTGTTTCATCACTTCAACAGAAAGCCACAACTTAAATGGAGATCAGAGAGGATCTTAACGCATTCTTGTGTGGCATCCCAGGCTTACTGCAAGTGTCCTTCCAAACCATGGACGTCTCTCCAGAAGGATGCTGGTTTAGGCAGTGTTTCTCAGTAAACACAACTTTCAGTGCCACAGATGCCGTGTTCTGAGTCACCCAAGTACAGCATATGTACTCGGGTCACTACAAAAACCATTGTGCTGTACATCTGTGGGGAAACTGTCCCTTAGGTGACTTTCCCTTCCTATCCCATCAGAATTCCTGGAGGAGCTGTCAAGCCAGTGGAGGGATGAATCCTGCAGGAGGAGTTACTGAATACATGTTAAGGGGCCTATGAGAGCATGTGTTGCTTCCCAGGTCATGTCTATGCTCTTCTCTTTGACAGAGAGCAGAAACCATAAATGCCAGGTTCACAGATGCCCCTTGGTACGACCAATTAGGGACACCCCAGACTGGAGGGGACTGCTCTCCCACTCAAGTCAGCTAAAGATATGAGCAATCTGTAACACTTTTTTAATGCTATGCAATAAGCTACCTTCTTCCTGAAGCAGTTTTCTGAAGAAGCGAATTCAGGGCAGAGTCCTTCTCTTACTTGTGTGATAACTGTCCTCTTAGCTTTAATGGGTTGGAATGGGCATAGTTATGTCCCCTGAAAATGAAATTAAACTCTTGTTTTCAGAGCATAGACTTACAAGGACAGAGAAATCCAAGCCTGTGGTATTGGCAGTTCTAGAGCGGTCAAGAAAACCACCCAAAAGTCCTGTCTGAATACGTATATGCCTTATTAGCATGACAAACATTATAAAAAACATGGTAACATTTAAAGAAGACTGGGAAATTGTGAAAGCAGATTTCAACATGAAACTTAGAAAGTCCTTACAGAAGATATTTAACAATGAAGAATGTTCAACAGTTTTTTTGTTGGTCATGATGTCCTGAACTTGTGTATTTACCAGAAAGTTGTTTCCTGTTTGTCAGTAAACTGGAGTGACATAAAGTAGCACTAGAAAAATCTGGGTGAGGTTTTCAAAAATACTTGAACTAGGTCTAAGAGAGTTCCTTGCTGTATTTCATTGCATCTCAATGCAAGATGAGTCAGAGTCAGACAAGGCTTTTGAAAAGCCCTGCATCTTTTCCCCAGCATTCAGTTTCAGTGCTCCCATGTAGGAAAATTCAACACTTTCTTACCTTCAGACTATAAAATTATGGACTTCAATCACAATGAATGAAAACAAGTCTAGTTAGGCTGACAATAAAGGTTGACTTGCACCTTCTGTCACAAAAATACATCTGCATAGAAAAGACCCTCAAACAGATAATAATTACTTAATATTTTGCTCCAAACCTTCATCACAATTTCTGAAACATAGCTTGATCCCATTAATACTGCAAGATCATCTAACGTGCTCCTTCAACTTCTTCTTGCAGCACTAGAAAGGACCACAAAGACAAGTCTCTATTCTTCATAAGGTCTTTTACTACAAGGTTGTTCAAGGTGTATTGCTGAAAGCAATGAGAGGGAGCTTGTGGTTTGACAAAGGAGGTTGACTAGAAAAAAATAATGTGAGGACTGGGGTATATTAAAAAAGAACAAAAAAAAATTGAAATAGAATATTTTTCCCTCTTCTAAATTAAATACACAAGTTTCCGTCTATTTTGTATGCTGCAAATCAAGATAATTCACGGCTTTATGGGTAATAGTACAAATGAAACCCAATTTACTTTAAATTCCTGAGGCTGTATCTTGAAGTTTCTGGGCTCTGATCTCTAATAAGGAAAGACTGTGTTGAAGTCTTCCCTTTGCTGTTGGCACTATCAGGCTCAACAGTTTCTATACAGTCATCTCTTTCCTTGAAACATGGAGCATGTCAGGAACTAAGCATCTGTGTTTCTCCTCTGTCAAATGTGAGGAAAAATGGCTAGATGACTCAAAAGTTATTAGGAATACATATGCAAAGGTATACACCAATACACTATGATTACAGAAACCTCAGTTCTTTATGAGCATAGGTTAAGGGTTTGGCAAATTAGGCTGAAAACAGAGTTGAGTGAAGAATTCTTCAAATATTTTGGTCAATCCTAAGTCTATTACGATTTTATTATGTTTACAGATATTAAAATCACTAACTGGAAGGGAGCTTTTATTTTTGACAGCATTTGCTGCAAGGCAGTGGTGAATAATCATTTAAATACAGTATTTTTCAGAAGCATTGTGCTGAAAATGCCCCTGCAGGCATTCTGATGTGGCTGAAAAGATGTGCAATACTATACGACTTCGGCTAACTAACCGTGTGGTTCAAATATTGGGTCTCAGATATATGAACAAAGAGTTGTGGTGAACAACTTGTGAGCCAGTTACAGGCAGATGTTTACTTGTGGAAAACATTCAGCTATTAATAAGTATTTCTGGAGAAGTCATGGTCTGCTCACAGGCAATTTCTGGCATGGAGGGACTATATTCATCAATTAGAATGTTTAGCCTGAATTAGTTTCCAACTCTAACTGAAACTAAATGAAGAACTAGCTAATCTGGGTAGTAGCACTTTTCTTTTAAAAGGCTCCAACACAGATGCCTCTTCTTGATGTATTGGTAACTATGCATGAGTCTTTTCTCAAGGGTGTGGTAAGCATGCTGCTTTTCTTGACCTTCTGTGCTGGTTGACAGCTTCTTGGTGAATTCTCTCTTAAAAGTTAAGAAAGAAGGATATTAACAAGAGCTGGAAATTGTAGCACGTCCAAATGATGCTAGTAATACCACACAGGCCTGCCAAACCGTGGCAACCCATATCCAGTTGCAAAGTCAGTGCTCAGTTTAAGAAGGAGCATCCTCACCTTGTGCCTTTCCATGGAAGCTTTGCTCTAACAGGAGCCTGGCTGGGACACCTTGGCAGCCTGCACCCCTCACTCTCCTAGCAGTAGCTGTCACCCAGCCAGGAAGACCCTACTTTCCCTGGTGCATCTCTTCAGTCTCTGTTGCTGCTTTGTGTTGGGAAGGAGAAACATTCTCACTGCAGCTTTGTAGCAAAAATAATCCACCATAGACATTAGGATGCTGGCTGATTGCAAACCCACTGTAAGCCAAAAACCATTCCAGACAACAAGAGCCTTAGGGTAGGAGGGCAGGACTCTGTAGCTCATGAGTGCTGCCAAAATTCATGTAAATCTGTGAAATGAGAAACCCTTTGAAAGATCTGCACCAAAACAGAAAAGGCATTTGGGGTTTAGGTTAAACCTCAAATTCAGGTAAGAAGTGAGAACACCATTTACTGCTGTTGCAGTCTGGGATACTTGAAAATAGGGTGTGATATAAACTCAGCTAGTCCTTTCCCAGGGATGCAAATCTAGGCTCATATGAGCACACACTAAGTCCCCCCCCTGGATCACAGGGGTAATCTGAAATCTCAAACCACCTTTACTGGGTGTTCTTCACCAGGAAAATCCAAAAGCACTTCCCAAGTGGGGCTGCCCATTAGCAAATGCCAGGCTGGAGCAAAAAGAACAGGTGCCTGTTCCTCACTGCCCTTGTTTCCGTGCAAGAGAAACCCAAGTTGAGTGGGAGATAAACCGTTCACTCTCAAGACAGTTTAGGTCACTGCTCCACAGTTCTCTGCCTATAAAACAGAGCTACCAAAGGTTCATACAGGCTGGTTCTGGCAGCCAAATGAGTAGTGTTGACGAACTAACTATTGTGGTTGCTCATGCTTTGATTTTCCAGGCATTTGAGAACAGCTGGATTTGTCTATAAGGGAAATGCGACACACTGTCTCTTAGTTTTATAGTTGGTTTTGGCAATGTGGAAATATCTTCAGCATGCTCCATTACCCAATACCAGAAGACACACAGCCTGCTCATAAAGAATATGGTTTCTACTTGTAGCTTACAGTGTAATGAGCAAGACAGATTTGAAAAATATTGCTTTTAATGGCAGTTTAACTGTATATACAGTCTTTGGAAAGCATCAACAGCTAAAGAGAAAACCAGTATTTGTACTCAAATGTCTCTAAAGCCACAAAGCCTGTGACTGGAGCCAAGAAATAAAGCAAGAGTCATTCAGGAACCGGAGTGGTGACTGGGCTGCACAAACTGTTGGCATGATAGGGTGTGCTGAAATAGTCACAGGCAAGCTAATGCCCCATAAAGCAAAAATTAGTTGTTGCTTTTTTGGATAAACTTGTTGCTGAAGTGCTGGAAATGTCTTTGTCCTTTGTTTTAGTAGGAAAGCCAGATGTAGTAAGTTAGGCAGGTTTACTAGGTGCAAATCTCAGAACAAATATTTTCCTTTTTACCAAATTTCTTCAATATTTCTATATACAGATGATGAGAAAAATCAGAGATCTCAAGTGACTAGAAGAATGTGACTAACCTTCCACAAATGTGTCCCCCAACTCTGCGGTGGAAAATGAATGAAGGAAGTAGAAAGAGCAGTCATTACTTTAGTGCAGTATCCAATGTCATTCCTTCAAGACACTATCTTGTGACAGTGAGGGAATGCTGGCCTTGGTCTTCATTAAAAAAAATGATCCAGAACAACATAGGCTAGTAAAATACAGTCTTGAAGGCTCAAAAATCTGAAAGCAAGAAAAAAACCAAAACCGAACAACCACATACATTACTTTTGAAATCCCGTAATTTCCTAAACCGCCAAGGGTTAGGGCTGGACTGGCCATCAGACAAATGACAGACACTTTGTATTAACCCCTCTCCCTTGCCAAAGGGGAAGAGAAAGGTAATAAAGGAGAGAAATCTACCACTGGAAAAGAAAACTAAAACCAGCTTTAATGAAAATAATAACAATAACATGAAATATATACAAATATATACAAAACCAATATTGGAGCCAGTCCCCCTTATAACAATTACATCACCATTAATACTGATGCTGTGGAGCCGGCACTGGTAAGTCCCAGACTGGACTCAGTGGCAAATGAGAACCACATCCAGAAGATGGATTTTGGAACTAAATTCAGGAACATATGGATCAACATTAAAGGCAGAATGAACGGAGTCTTGCTTGGACACCAGCCATTGAAGAACAGGAATTGACCTTTGTGATCTCTCAGCTTTATACTGAATATAAAATATATGGAATATCTTCTTGGTCAGTTTTGGGTCACCTGTCCTGCTCACTCTCTGCAGGTGCAGCCTTTTACTTTCCTTACCCCCAATGTGGCACACAAGATTTAAGAGTGACCTTGTTTTCCATTGGAACAAGTATAAGCAAGAGCCTTTCAGCACACCAGTCCTTGGTAATAATTGTAAACATCAAGCACTGACATGTCTAAAAGTAGGCACTATCTGCAAAAATAAGTTGTTGACTTCAGAAAGTGCAGTTACTTAGGAGAGACTGAGTTGAAAAATAAAATTACTGAACAGAATTAGTTCTGTTTGAATTCAAACTAGTACATAATTTAACCTGATTTAAGATTTCTAGGCACCTAGTCTTAGATGTACAGCAAACTCCAATAAGCCACAGCAGTGGAAGAAAGAGAAGAAGAATGGGTGCCAGAAAGTGGCTCAGTTCCCTCACTGGAGTTGAGTGGTGCTGGCTTGATGGTAACACAAACAGAAAGCAATCAACACACCAAGCCTCTGCTGGTAAATGGTGTTGACTTATGTCAGTGGAAGGAGCAGTCCTGAACTCAGTGAGCACTTCTGGGTGAAGACAAAAGACAAAAACTTTCCAGCCAAAACTAGTAAATGAAGGAAAGTCCAAGAGGAAATTCCTGTGGGAGTGTTGTCAGCATTACTGTGACATATGCTGATTGCAGTCTTGGGCATGGGCCCCAACAGTCCGGACACAAATGCCCTGCAGCCAAATGCTGTCCAAACGGTAATGCTCTGCACCCCTAGAGAGCTCCAGCAGCTGTCCAAGCAGCAGCTTGGTTCCATTGGTGTCCCAGGAAAACACCTCCATGTCTACTGATTTATGTGGCCACCAAAACACTGCTGCAACACAGAACTGGCCAGAGGTCCAGTTGATTTGGAAGCAGGCTCTCAGGAGCTAGAAGAGCATGAGTGAAACATCAGATCTTGGAAATTTTATCAAAATTTTTCAGCTTGTTGATGGTTCTCTGAGAGAAACACAAATTTCTGAGGCTCTGTATCTTCTAAAGTATATAAAATAATAGTGAGTTTGGATAGGAAGCCCAAACTATAACTGCACAGAGCTCTTTCCCAGACAGATGGAAGCATGAGTGCATGCATGTTGGAGTCTTTCATCCCCTTCACAGCCCCAACACCTACTTCCTCTTCGACCTCATCAGGAGAGAAGAAGTGGAGCTGAACTCATCTCAGGTACAGCCTGTTCTTTGAAGGTACCTGCAGACTGTGCGTGTCAGGGAAGCGCTGCAAACCCTGTGCTCCCAGTGTGCTTTCCTGTCTGGCACCAAACTCCCTCATTAGTTTGAGTGACAGGGGCTGTGCTGCCAAAAGGAGATAGTTTAATTACTGTTTTCCTCCCTCCTCCCTTATGAAGTGGTTGAAAAACTGCTCACTGCTGAACCTGAGCCATCCCAAGGAATGGAGTGAAGTGAAATATTTAAGAGGGCTATTTATTTAGACATCAGACCCACAGGCCTCCTTCATAGCTATCTGTTCAACTCTGAAGCCACTGAGTATTTTTGTAGCAAGTAGTATGATTTATTAGGACTGTCTGGGGTTCCTATGCACAAACTTTATCAATCATCTCCACAGACAGATGGTGCAAAATGGAATAAGATACCAGAGAAACTGGTTCAGATCAAGGGGTATCAACATGAGGCCACCCTAGATTGGAAGACACTCAAACCAATGTTTCTGGACGCCCCCATTTTTAAACATAACAGCTTGCTTGAAATCTTCAAGGTTGGGATAAGATCAGATTAGTTTACTGGGAAAAGAGAAAGCCAGCTTGCATGTACTTGCTCAGAGTGCTAGCTTGATCATAGCATCTCCAGAATTTTTTCCTCTCAGGGAAAAGCCTCTTTAGCTGCTGCAAGATTTAATTCCCTTGTGCTATCTGCCAGCACACAATACATGGAGCTGCTGGCCTGTGAGACCCACAGCAAGGAAGTGAGTGTGATTAACAGACAAACAAAGAGGGAGAAGGAAATAGACAGTATGAGATACACAGACCACCAAGAAAGCTGGTTGTCCAGATAGAAAAAAATCTGAAGCATGAACACAATGAAGGCAAGACTTGGATCTACTTATTGAACTTACTTCTGGGGGTCTGGTAAAGAAAATGAAAGTACTTTTCTTTCTCCTACATGGGGTGAGTGAGGCAGGAAAGTGAATGAAACACTGATGCTAGCAGAATTCTTGGAATACCTTGAAAGAGCAGATAGGAACACTGGAGTATTTGGACTGGAAACAGAGTTCAGCGATGTAGTATCAGAATATTCTAAAATGCTACTTTTTAAATTTATTTTTTTTAAACCTGAAGATAAGAAACAGAGAGGGATGAAGAGTTCAGAAATCAACATTATACTTTAACTATCATCTCCATGCATATTTTGAGGTATTAAAGCAGGATCATACATGTGAGTGGGATTTCAGTCTCCAGAGTGAAAGAAAATAAATCCAGCCACATAGACAGGCTTCCAAATAGCAAGAAGAACAACCCCAGTGACTATGACCATATCATTCACAAGGCCACAGACTCAACCTAGAACAGCCTAGTGTGTCTCTGTCTCAACAAAACAGAGACTTACCAAGGTAACAGAGCCTGAGAGAGACAGACCATGTTCCTGGAGAATAAAATATTTCAGGAAGGCAGGGAATAGTAAAGATCCTTGAAAGTCTAGTGATAAATGACATTTAGTTGCCAGGCTGTGATTTATGTGAACACTGAAGATTTTAATAGCATTAAGCTTTAAAAAAAATAAATATATATAGCACCTTAACAATTATTAAGAGTGCTTGTGTGCAAGTGTAACATTGTTCAAAACAGCTTCTGAATGTCTTGTTACATTCAGTGTCTTACCCTCGTGAAACCTGTCATGGCTGACAGAGTGCTTTTGTTCATGATGAGGGGTCAGTGACACCACAGTCAAGTTAGCAGCTGGGACCAACAGAGATTTGAGCTGACACTGAGGCGTTACAGGACTTTTAAAAATAAACTTAGCATGAGGTACCAATTAAGTTTACCAGCAGAGTCTTACTCATGTCACTCTTTGTCTGTGCTTAAACTATGGAGATGGATACTAGTTTCCTGTTGCTTCAGGTTTAGCTATAATTAATCAGCACCTTTCTAAGTGCCAGGGCTCTTGTACCTCCTAAAAATACTCACAAGGATTAGCACACATCATGTAGGGCTTGCTGTCACAGATAGTTGTACGATCAGCTTCTCCAATCAACAGTTGCATACAGCTGAAAGTGTCTTCTGGTAAAACAATTGCTGTAGGAAAGGTTAAGGTGATTTATGTCTTCGGTACTTTGTTTTCAAAAGGAGTGCACCTGGGTTCCAAAGGGAGGTTGAAGGGAAACTGCTGGTTTGTGAAAGAAGTCAGGGGCTGAGACAGGAAAGTAGTAGGGAATGCTTGGATGGTGCAGGTCACTGCAAATAGGAGAGGATGAGCATGGTTATACTCTTCTGCCTTCCCTGCTGGCCACACAACCTAGTGTGGCACTGAAATGATCAGTAAAATCAAGTGAAAGTCTTGCAGGAGTTCAAGGGATGCTAGGCCAGCCCATGTGCATATTTTTTGTGGGCACCATATTACATGGAGTTACTGAAATGAGGAATAAGCTTAAGTCATTCATGTGTGTGCAATTTCTCTGATTACCCTTAGAAGATCCAGAAAACTTTTGCGTTTGTTTTGTGTGTGTGTGTGTGTGTGTGTTTGGTGGTGGTTTTTGTTGTTGTTGTTCTGTTTTGTGTGTTAGTGGGGTTTTTAATTTTCTTTTCATGGAGGTCAGACATTCTTATCAATGTCCCTCCACTCATGATGTTTCGCACGTAAACTGAATGAGAAGTTTCTTATTTCAGACAACCAACAGTAATCTGGGCTGTCCCTTCCCATGCAACAATATTGAAGGGTCAGCTGGGACAAGGGCATCCAGGTGCCCCTGCCAGGACACTTTGTCATGTCTGCGTGATGGCATGGTAGAAATGGGGACAGACACCAGGTGATCCATAGTTGTGCAACTCCCTGGGCTCCTTCATGTATCCAAAGTATCCCTGAGAGAAGGAAGCAGAAATAGTGATGAGAGCCACAGAATTCAACTGAAGGATGAACAGTGATCCTTGTGAGAGATTGGCCTTCCTGATGGGACGCAACAAGATCCAACGGTTGCAAGTTGGAAACAGGCAAGTTCTTACTTGAAAGAAGTCCCTGCTTTTCCAAGCAGGAAGAGAACTATATTGCAGATTTGTTACTGCCTGAACTCTTGAACGAGCAGTTGGGTATCTTTCTAAATAATGTGCTTCGATGCAGGATAAATTTCCTGCCATCTGTGTGTGCAGCAGTGTCATGAGGTTGGCACAGCCCCTGCTTGAGAGGGATGGTATTCCTTCATGACTACTTGCTGCATTGGCCATGTCTTACACAGTGGACCTTTCCTCGGGAGTACTTAAGCTGTGGGGTGGGTGAGGAGGGAATGGTGGTTGTGTGGCATGGCTGGCAGCTCCGGATGCACGGACAGGTGGCTGCCTCAGCCTCCCTGCAGACCATGCCATGTCCCTTCTGCCACCAAGAGAGGTTTCTGCCCATGATCACTTCACCTTTCCAGTTTGGGATATGGACCTTGCTGAAATCTTAGCCCTTACTGTAAGATAAACTGTAAGATAAACAAGTGAAAGGCAACAGCCCATGGAGTGCAGGGACAGAGTATGTCCCGTCTTCATTCACTGTGCTTTGGAGAGCCTGCACCTGGGCTATGGACCAGTCAAACATATAATGAGTGCCATCTGCTGGCAAATGTGAATAGGGTATTTGGGATAAGGGAGTAAATGGTGTGGGGTTGTTGCACCCTGCATATCTTCTCTGCTCTTTGGTGCTACAAGGCTGTGTTTGCATCCCCAGGCTCCTGTTGCACCATGGCCATAGGTGCTGGTGACTAGACAGATGGACAGCAACGAGCCTTGTGTCTTCTGTAATCTTGAGCTGGTGCTCCCTGTGGCTGCATGCTGACAGAGGCAGACGGACAGCCACAAAAGTAAGGGGTTTGATGTGCAGGACCGGCACTGACACAGGGCAAGAGGGAATCAAGGTGGCCTGGCCTGTGGGAGGGCATTCAGGAAGGTGTGAAGGATGGTTCTGAGCCCCCATGGGAGGAAACAGACTCGGGCAAGTCACTCTACCTGTGTGTCCTTTCAGACTAGAGTCCTTATTTCCAAATAGATCTGTCACTATTGGTCATCTGGTGAGGAAGCATGTTTCCCTCATGGTGTGTGTGGGTTTGTGATATGTCTGAGTCATTCTGAGAGTTTTTAACCCTGTGACTGCAGCAGCAGGTGGAAGGTGCACAACACCCTGCAGCACGGGATTCTTACAACCTGTAATGTGTGCACAATGGGTAAGATCTTGTAACATGGCTGGAAAAATTCTTGATAGACCTCACTGCTCTGGTTTAAGCCAAAACAGTAGGGAATTTTAGAGTGCACATATATGTGTGTATGTGGTTTCTATCTACTTCATTATATAAAAAACAGATAACATGCAATCTAAATAAATGCATTGTATTTATCTTTGCTTGTGAGAACCTTGAAAGATAAGAAAATAAATTCTAGTTATCAAGTATCATCAAGGATTTTTTTTTTTTTTTTTTTTGGTGCAAATACAGAGGTATTATAATGGAGCAAACCCCAATTCTTTGTTGAGGAACAGTATGTCTGTGCAGGCACTTCCAAACAAACATTCTGTAGCAAGTTTTTGTAAATGGATATGAGAACTAAACAGAGTTTCAAGAGGTCATTTTTATTCATCACTGGGATGATGTAAATTCCAGTAGAAAATAAGATAGCTGTGTATTATCTGCAAGGTAGTTATACTCCATGAAGGAAGACAAAAGATGAATTATATATACCTTATTAGCTAGAAGAGCTGAAGTATGGTGTTGACTTGGTGGGGACTGAACTGCAAATTATCTTTTCTGTTATAACATGCACATACTGCCCTTTTAATTTGGCAAAATAGTTGTTTCCTTTCTGCCAGTTTTACAGGGACACTGCTGTACTTGATCTGCCTGAGGATGCTGGAAACTTAGCAGAGAATACAAACATGCACAATGCATGTGAAAACCCCTGTACATGTCTTTCAAGTGAGCCTAAGTTAGGCATTGCTTCCTTTTCCAGAGAAAGTAATCACTAGTGGTGGTAGGTGAATCCACCAGCACCATACATGTGAGCTCAGAACAGATTTTTCTTACTTGAACTGTGCAATGAGGTGTAATTTTCAAGAACAAAATTGAAGAAGGTTGTCGATCTCTAAGACAGTTGGTCTTGCAACAGCCCTTGGGTGTGAATGTGAAAGCTCTGAAGAAAGAAAAACCATGAGCAGTAGTTCTACTATTTTGGGTTGGAATGGTTGATTCAGATTTTCCAAATCTGAACTAGTGAAGCAAGTTGTTCCTGAGTTAAGATCTACAATGGACTCATGAAGCCATAACACAGGCAATATCAGGAAAAGAGGTTTTTTTACCAAGTCCTCCAAATGTCAGTTTGGTCATCTGCTGTGTTAAAATGTTATGTGCAGTGTCTATAAACCAGCTTTGCTATAAACATGTTTGGATTAATGGCTTTTGTAAGATGTTATAAAGACAATAAAAACTTCAAAAAGGCAAAGTCTAGGAAAAAAAATATTTAAATCAACTTCCTAGGCAGGAAGCTAAAGAAGAAAAGAAAATCACATTCCAGGGAGTTATTTTCACAGTAAAAGTAACCCAATGCAAACAAACTGGAAGGTGTTTATCTGCATTCTCAGAGGTACAAGGCTGGAATACATGACTGATTGTCTACTACTAAACTAGATAGTAAGGAAAAGCATGGGAGAACTTCGGAGAGGCTTCATTTGAATAAAATACCAATCTGAAAAACTTCAGGTGTAACCAGAGAAATAACTGACCAAGAAGAGAGACGAATGATGAAGGGCAACATTTTGGAGTGCTGCTGAATTGGCTTGTTTAATGGACAAGAAGATCTTCAAGATACTGGAAGTCCCTAGGAAAAGGTTAGGGTAGGCATCTCAAATTAAGTCTACTTCTGTACGTACTTCTGTAATTTGTTTTGTGATTTGCAATGAAGAATTCAGTCAGCTGTTTTCTATACTGAATTTCCAAAAGACCTCTGCTTTTGGCCAGGCTAGTGGGATGGGTACATTTGTTGTCTGTCTACATGGCTGTTTGTATGCCCTTGTGGAGGTGCCTGCCTTGGGGAAGGGTTTGGATATTTCAGATTCTGGTCTACATATGTCATTACCCTGCAAAGATAAGATTAAAGAATGGAATTACCAGGTGTCAACTGTTGTAAAGAGACCTCCCCTGGCAGATGCAAGGACCACCTAGCAGTGAGATGATGATAAAACAGCTTACTGCTCTGACCTGTCACATGGTTGCAGGATTCAGGCTGACATTCAGAGATGTGAGGTGGCTTTAGATTAGGGGGGTTGGACTCAACCCTCTGCCCTCTCACAGTACAATGTGAGAAGTTGAGGTTTTAAGCTCTTTACAATCTATTCTTACCTTTGTGGCAAACGCAAATGAAATAAAACCTTGCTATTGTCCTCTCTCAGCACCTATATATAAATGACAATCATTGAACTCTACTCTTGCTATACCAGCCTAGCATATTGCTTTCTTTATCAGCAGTCTGTCTGGGACTGAAGGTGAACAATGTTGAAATGTGGTACACCAAATATTCAAATACATGACTTTCCTACTGCGCTTAATGTAAATCATTCTAGTTTTGGGAACTGAGCTTACAATGGTCAAACCATGAAATTTAGTGATGTTGGTAGGACAACAGAGAGCTGGAAAGCTGATACGGCTACTGTAGTCAGCACATATGTCTACTGAGTGGGAAAAGACACGTTATGTACCACCAGGCCAAGCCGATTGTATAACTCAGACCCAAGCTGAGGTCAGTACATGTTTTTTCACTGACTTCAGTGGGTTCTGCCCTTTGCTCAAGTATCCCATTTAAGCCCACGGAGAAAAGGACCATGAGGCAGAACATAGATATTATACCCCAGTACAGACCTTGGCTTTGCTTAGGGGTCCAGGGGAGAGTTCTTTAGACAAGGGTTATATCTATGGGTGAACATTTCCACATAAGATCCCAACTGTGAGAGGAAAGGCTGTCAGTGCTCTGTGTCCATCCTTACTCTTTGAGCTATGTGGTTGTGGAAAAATGATGGATTAAGTGAACAGCTTGCCAGTTGCTAATGTAATGGCCTCTTTCAAACCAATTTATTTATACTTGGAGAAAGTAAGAATGTAAACTTCTTCCACAAGTATTTACTGCTTATTTTTACAATATGTGTTTTTAAAAAATTAATCTCCAAGTACATTTCATGATTACTCCCGTCACTAACTATTGAAGTTCATGTGGTGCATGCATGTGCAGCAAAGGCTGATGCATTATGAAGGGGACTCAATTCTTTGAGATTTGTATGTAAGCAGCTCAAAGAGCGGAACCCACAGATGCTTCTAACTGAGGACAGAGAGATCCTAGCTATGCAGAGTCAATTACTTCTCTGCTAAATGACTTTACAATCTCTCTTTAGAGATTGCCTGTAAACAGAGATGCTTTGTTTGTAAACAAACCTCTTCATTTCAGAAAAGCATACACTTAGTAGTAAACATTAGTAAAGTTTCAAGAGGTTTGTGCTGCTGCTCCTGTGATCTTGTTTGCTTAAAGTGATACCCCCCTTCCTGTTTGTCCATGTTTAGAATTTTAAATAACAGCATATGAATTCTGGAGTGGTTGAGAAAAAGAAAAATATGTTCGACTGGGTTTTTGTAACACGCTTCCTGCGGTTTGACTCCATGCTGGCTGAAAATGGACAGACTGAATCCAGTGTCACATGCATCAATGTGTGCAAATTCTAGCTACAGTTTCAGGAAGTAAATGTGGAAAGTTGGACTCCTAGAGCAGAGTTCATCTGCCCTAGCCTTAGGTGTCCACAGTGCATTTACACAGAGTAACTATCTCTGTTTTAGGAGGAGCTAAACTGTGCTTATTTCTCACTATGTAAAGGCAGTCTGACCTACTCGTTCAGCTATTTGGAGAGGTGTATTTTACCCTTAGTTTGTAATGCACTGAAGACCTCATCTTCATAAGTATCAAGCTCTATGCTTGCCTGGGACTATTGACTTTGATTATTGGGAACTACCTTCATCTTCCCTTCTCCTGTCGGTCTCTCCCCAGTGTCCGAATGTACTGCAGGGCTCTGTTGGCACCATAGCTATAGATTTCTATTGCACAACTACCAATTTGGGGGAGCAACATGGTTTCTCATGTGAAGGGGTATTTTTCTGAAGACACCAGAATGCTGCTGCCCTGCATGGGGTTTGCAGCTCCCTCTGCCTCATATCACCTCACCATTGACACTGAGACCTGCCTGTAGGCGCCAGAAGTAAAGCTCTAGTACAGTTGGGAAATAGAGTTGACTAAGTGTACACATTTCTCAGATAGATAGTTGTAATCCAGCTAACTGAAGAGCAGTGAATGAGCTGGGGGGTAGAGTCTAAGGGATCCCTCGGAAAGACACACAGGACCCAGGCAGTCTTGTAGAGCCTGTGTCAAATGCCATGCTGCCCTTACAACCCTCATCCCCTGCCCCATGAGAGGACCTGGGAGCCTCGATTGTTCATCCTGTCAGGGGAGGTGGAGCATTGTAAAGCAGTCAAGCCTGCACATGGAGAACCCTGCTTTGCACTAGCATTACACTGGAGAATATCTGTGAACAGATGGGAACACTCTGTTGCTCTTGGTCTTAGAAAGGCCTCTGACACATCTCTCACTGGAGGAGTGAAAAACTGTTTTGACACATATGGGCTGAATTTCTTTCCACATTTCTCCTTTCTCAAGCAGATAATCCCTGTCCTACTCTTCCTGTACCCCTCACACCGACCTTATTATTTGTGCAGAACCAAAAATAGAGAATTAAGATGGTTTATTTAATTTTGTAGCGACAATTTTACAAACATTGCTGGTTGGCTAGTTGGATTTTCTGGAGTGTGTGGAATGTAGAAATGAAAAGATTGTTTTTGTTTGGGGATAAATTTTCTGGACTCTCTTACAGTTTCTGCCTTTTCCTTATAACTGTTGGCAAAAAGACTTAAACGAGATGAGGAGAAGAACTCCAAATGAATAAGCCTGTGTGAAATTAAAGAATTGCTGTTTTCCATTCAACAGCAGCTAATGAATTAGTGTGTTGGGTGATTTGTTCACATGAACTAAGTTCTATATTCCAGACACTCACGTCTGGACACTGGAGGAGACCTTTGTACAGAGGTTTGTTTTGAGGACTCCAGTTTTCTTGGATGATCTGAAAACCAGGAATCCTGAACATATTGTAATAATTTTCAATCTAGTTGTGCTTTTCCCAGCAGATGTCTGGATGTTTATAATGCACATATATTTATGATACACATAAACATCTTTAACTTACAAAAGGGAAGCTATAACAGATAGATGGAGAGTCAGCTTGCACTGCTCCAGTAGTTCTGTGTGCAAATCGGACACATCACCTTGTGCATTAGCAGATGGATTCTCCTGCACTGAATAAACTACCTTCAAATGATCCTCTTGAAGATAACACCGTTTCTTCATTTAGCTTGAAGAAACATCGTCCAACGAGAAATGTTGATTCTAGACTTGGACATATAAAACAGATTTTTGGAACTTTAATGAGGAAGAAAAGGAGACAAAAGATGAGAAAAAATGTTGTAGATGAAGAGATAAACTCCAAGAATATTTGCTAAATGAGGTAAAAATAAATCCCACATCTGGTTTGTACTGAAACTTTAGAAAGTCTTGCAAGCAAAACCCTGTCCTATGTTGACTCTTGGAGATAATAAGATGGTAATGTTCATCCTTTTCTCTGAACACTTTGGAAGCTAACAGGTCACATTAGCAGAACCTGGCCCTAAGTTGTCCTTTAGATAGATAGAAGAAACAAGAGTGCAGTTTCTAAGTTTAATAAAAACCTGAACTGCCTTTCCTGATCCAAGGCATGGTGCAGGAGGTGAGGGATAACTGAGGAATTGCCCCTGATGGGACCCCTTTCCAAGTACCTGTAAGTACCTTTGGTAACAGAAATTCCCTGCTCCTGTACAAACCAAATTTCTTGTTTGCCCAGTTAGAGACTCTCCATGGCTCCTGGTGGGAGTTTACAAATTGGCTGAAATGGTCCTTTTGCAGCTTAGCTAATGTTTTATGTGGGTCCATCTTCCCAAGCACAGCCAGGGAGAGCAGCATGACATCAACCAGTGGTGAGATGCTGGCTGCCTCCTTTCTCTGCTGACTCCTGCTCTTGGACTCACTCATGCAGAGCAATGAAGAGCAGCAGAGATACTACTCTGATATCCACTCAAAGCGTTAACACAAAGTTTAAGTGAAGGAGTTAAAATCCCCTTACACCAGAAATTGCAAGGGTTTAAGCATCAGTGTGGAGTCACACAGAGTGAAGATGGCAATGCACAGCTGGTAAATGTTTATGGTACATAAGCAGCAAAATATGGAGCTGTTTACTAAACTGGAAAGGAAAGACAGGGATCATGCAGGATAAAA
>WEIS01018551.1:0-10200 GCA_013389965.1 Todus mexicanus | reverse complement strand
CTCCCTCAGCCTTTCCTGATACAGATGTTCATCTTTGTGGCTCTGTGCTGGACTCCTTCAAGCAGTTCCCTGTTCTTCTTGAGCTGAAGGGCCCAGAACTGGACACAGTATTCCAGATGTGGCCTCACCAGGGCAGAGTAGAGAGGGAGAAGACCCTCTCTCGACCTACTAACCACCCCCTTTCTAATACACCCCGAGATGCTATTGGCCTTCTTGGCCCCGAGGGCACATTGGTGGCTCATGGGCATCCTGCTGTCTACCAGGACCCCCAGGTCCCTTTCCCCTGTGCTGCTCTCCAATACATCAGTCCCCAACCTATCCTAGTACCGGGAAACTCCTGCCAGCATCTTGGTGTGCCAAGCTAGGAATCCCTTTCCCCTTCTCCATCCATCCTTTTCGTGCGTTGCCAAATCCTGTGTAAAAATAAAAAAACAAACAAACAAACAAAAAACCCAACCCAAGAGCCAGGGGAATTTTGGCTTTGATTTCTTTGTGGTGACACGCAGACAGAAGCAGCTCAAGGGAATCCTGCACAGCAGAGGTTAATGTGACCCACATATAATTGTGTGAAAAGATGCCACTCTGCGCCTTTGTCAAAGAGGCTTCTTGTTACAACCCAGGCTATCCAGTCGCCAGCCCCTTCAGCAAAGCACCGTTTTCTTGCATTAAATCACCACTGCCCTCTTGCCAGCTGCTTAGAGTTTGCACATTATACGCGGGAGCTAGATAATATATATTTATATATTTTTAAAACGTGACAGATTGTCTTGGAACATATGTAGGATCGCCTTGAAATGAGCTGCACGCATGTGATGGCCGAGCCCGCAGACCGCCTGCGTGCATGTGGTTTGTGGTTTTTTCCCTTCTGTTGGAAATCGGAGAGTCTGGGACACTCGAGCTTTGCATGTTGCTTCTCTCTGAAATATTCATGCCCAGTTGACGGCCTTGATTCGTTGATACCTGCCATTTATTTCTGTGCCACTGACGATAACTGCTGCTAAGTACATATGTCAGTGACATGGTTGAGTGAGTTGGGTGATAAGGGGAGGGAGGGCATCTCAGGGGTGTGTGTGCTGGAATAAGATTACTTCAGCAACTCCGAGGGCATTTTCGGAGGCTGCCATGCCATCTTATTCACCCCACTTTGGTTTTCTGACTAAAGCCTCTTTTCTGCTTCCCCAGCTTTTTCTTCGAGCTTGGAAATCTGCTAGTTCACTGCTGCTTTCCTTAAAGATGGTCATTGGCTCGTTATCAAGTGAATTGCTAAGGAATTGGTGGGTTATGCTTACATTTAAAAAATAGAGATGTGAGGCTGGGAAGACTCAAGGAATTCTTCTCAAGAGAGAAACAGATCCTCGTTGAAGTGGACTCCAGGAGTTGTTTAGATGATATGGGGTATTTTGGTCCTCTGGAAAAACAAGGAAAGATGGGGTAGAGCAAAGGAAGATAAAAAGAAGAGTAGATAGGCACCAGTCTCACCTTTAACCTTGTAAATATGAAATTTAAGCATGCAAATTCTGTTGCTTTTGAGTGATCCCATTCTTTGCAAGGGCTGTAACCTGCAAGGCCCAGGTGTAGGGGTTTGAGGGTGAGGGTAAATATGTTAACCAAAAGGGTTCTAGAAGTGACTAAATATATGGGGAGAGGGTTCCTGAGAGATAGTTACGTGAAGTCCAAAATGAACCAGTCTTCTCTGCAGTGAGCAAAGTATAAAGACAGAGAATTCAAGAGACGTTGCTGCACCAAGGAGTAAATGCAGTTCCTTTCAGCTGCGGGTCATTCCATGGGCTTTCAGAGCAGTAACTAGTGTCAGAACCTAGATTCATCCTGCTTACCTTGTTTAGCTGAGGGGTGTGATTAGGAGCCCTGTTTTCCTGGGCTGACTTATTTGCTATAGGTGTTTGTGCATTCTGCAGTGGCATGAGTCTAGGGAGAGAAGGAGAGTGCTTTCCTGACTCAACACCCTAGTTCAAGCTGGACTTTGGACGGGAATTGGAAAGGTCAGATGGGGAGTCACTTAATCCCCTGGATGCTGAAGAAGGGACTCTGGTGGGTAAATGTATTGACAGAGTTTTCCTTCACCTAAACTGTGAAGTGAGAGAAGCCAGAGCAAAGGAAATGATGGAGCAGAACCTGTCCCACAGACTTTTTTCTCACTGTATTTCACAGAATCACAGAATTGTCAGGGTTGGAAGGGTCCTCAAAGCTCAACCAGTTCCAACCCCCCTGCCATGGGCAGGGACACCTCCCACTAGAGCAGGTTGCTCAGAGCCCCATCCAACCTGGCCTTAAAGACTTCCAGGGATGGGGCTTCTGCCACCTCCCTGGGCAACCTGTGCCAGTGTCTCACCACCCACATGGGAAATTGCATCCTCGTAATTCATATAGGAAATTGCAGCACTGTCTCTTTTTTCAGGCTATCATTTTTCCCTTTCCATAAGTCACAGTACGCACACAACTACGTTGCAGTCTACCTTCTCCTGAAGATAACTTTTCTTCTCTGTAAGAAAACAGGGGGAAAGGAAAGAAGACAGAATGGTGGAATTAAAATGAAAGAGCTTAAGAGGCTTCTGCATTTGCTTCTTGAACTGCAGCCGTTCTAGAGGGGCAGGAGATAAGGTGACTTGGGGAATGCAGCTGAGTCCAGAGAGGCATTTATTTAAGATTGATATCGAACCTTGAAATTGCGAGTGGGAGGTTTTTTTGAGGAAGGAACAGGATGTTGCCAGGAGGGAGGGAGGCTGGCGAGGATGATTTATTGTCAGAGGTCAGTAGCAGGAAGTCAGTGGAGATATGTGATGGTCTAAAACACAGGCCAAGGAACCCGTGTGAGGACACTGTTTTATGCTCCAAGATTCTCGCTTCTCAAAATAGGATGAAGAGTGTGACTGGGTGGTCTAATTTAGGGTCATCCTTGGTGGTCCTGCATACATGTGGTTGGTCAGCTGTCTTCTCTGTGAATAACAGCCCATCCTGCTCTGGGGCCTGTTACACAGGCTTGGGCCATTAAAAAGGAAATTCACTGCACTTGGAAGAGACGTTTCAGGCCTTTCTTAGGGCAAGAAGTCATTTGGTGTTTATGCGGATAATTGTGCACATGGGGGCATGAAGTGGTCATGAGTATCATCAGGCTCCCCTTGATAGGAAAATTCCCTGTGACACAAGAAATTAAAAGACTGGCACAAGAAGAGGAGACACGGTCAGGAATGACCTTTCAGGCCATAAGCAGAAATGGAAAGCTCAGCTGGATGCAAAGCTTTAACTAGTCATCAATCTGAAATCTGTAGCTCCGTGTCAACGTAACGGCCCCATTTGTCTTGAGCGAGACTACTGCAGGCATTGGTGCTTCTTGATATTGATGAGCATCAACAAATTATTGATTATTAGACACGACCACCTTCTGTCTAACTTACTTCTTGTGCATGTTTCGCTGTCCTGTCTTCTGACCCAGTCAGACCTGGAGTCCTCTTGTGTCAGGAGCAGTTGTCCTTCCTGAGAAGAGAGACACTGCCATGGAGAGCCCTGAAATCAAAGAGGCAGGAGTGTAGGAGAAGGGATTTGGGCTCCCTGAGAAATGCAGCATGGTTGAGAAGGCAGCAGAGCTTTGGAGTCAAGGGGAGGCTGCCCTTTGGCTTCCGATGACCTTAAGTGACTTGTTAGAGGTCACAAAGAAAAGTTAGCGCTTGGGTACAGGACTAAGTTTATATTGTCTTCATAGGGGTGACTATCTGGACAATTCTCCAGTATCCCTGTTACTGCAAACTTGGCCGTGCTGTGGTTTTTTCCAGTGCATTCAAACCCTGCTGCTGAGCTCTTGTTTCCTTCTGCAGCTCTTCTGACTGTCCCTGCTGATAATAGCTCCGATTAGATCTACACAAGGGAGTAACATCTGAGCTTTTAATGCTGTCCTTTTATCTAATGTCCTCCAGCTCGTGGTCCTGTTGTCCCTGCGCAGCTTGGTATGTGGTGATGTTCGCTCTCCTGCTTACACTCAGTGAATGATTTATCATGTGTTATCAGTAGGACTCTGTACAGTGTCCAGGGACAATGTTTTCTTCCATCTGGTTCCAAGCTGGTGGAACACCCTTCCAGATGGTTTTCACATGTGGTTCTCCTAGTACCTCCCTGTTATTTTTTCCCTCTGGATTCATCACAATGCAGTTTGTCGAACAAGTACACTTCTTTTCACTTTATAAATTAGTCACGTGCATGAATTAAAACTTCAGCAAATGCAGATATTTCTTAAATGGCAGAGGAAACCTTCACAGCTGGGTGAATCTATCTTCTGGAAGAAATATCCAGTCCCACAACATACTGGAAATGAACCGCTGCAGTATTTCACACCACTCTTCAGTCAGGTATTGTTCTGACTGAACAGCCCATGGCTTGTTCTGGAAGAATCTTACCTTATAGTGCGTGGGAGAGTCTTTTAGCTCTGTTCTGTACTATGAAGGCTCTGGTTGTAGTTACAGGTTCATGATGCGGGCAGGACTGAGACCATGAAAGCATCTTTTTCTGTAAATCATCTAGAGACACAGGCAGTGATTCACAGTGAGTTGATATTGGGGACTCCAAGAGCTTCATCTCACCAGTCTTCTGAGCAATTCCACCAGTAAAAGGGCTCCTCAGTCAGAATCACTCACTGCAGGATTTGCTGCTCTTTGCATATGACTTTTCTCTGGGGTCGTTGTTGATTTTCTGTTGTTAGACCTGGTAACACACTTTTATCTTATCTGGCTTTTTCTCTTCTTTACTCTCCACGTTGTTTGCTATTCTAGAATAAATATGCAGACCGCCTGCCCCTGGAGGCCAGTGCACTGTGTTCCTTCCCAAAAACATGCAAATATTTGCACCACACCAGCCTCTGAGCCTCGAGACGTGAGCAGCGACACGAGGAGGTGCAGTAGAGGGCAGGGGTGGGAGGCCAGAGGGTGTCAAACTGGTGCACAGCAGATGGTGCAGTTGGCTTGGAGCGTTTCGCAAGTCATTGCCTTGTCTGCAGAGCAACACAGAAAAGAGGACCTGATTTTAGCGGTGCACGTGTAGATGTGCACAGCAGCGTGTTTGTGGTGAGCTCTCTTTGCGGGGCACTGATGGAGTTCAGCTGGTAAATCTGCGTGTCTAGCAGGTTCTCAAAATCCCAGCNACTCTTCTGAAGTCACCCCAGGACATTGTTAGCCCTTTTGACCACGAGACCCCACTGCTGGCTCGTGGTGAACTTGGTGTCCCCCAGCACTCCCAGGTCCCTTTCTACAGACCTGCTTTCCATGAAATCAACCCCTCAGGTTCTCAGGAGCAGCAGCAGGGGTAGTACTCCAAGCTAAGTGCCATTTTCTGCCTTTATCCATCTTGCTCCCAGGCTCTTGCATTTCAAAACAGCACACATCACATACATCACGTGTGTTGGCTTCTGTGTTTCTGTGTTTGTACCATGTGGGTTTATTGGTGTGCAGGGGGCACATGTGCTCTCTGTGTGAATCGGTGAGGTTAGACGCTTTGGCCTGAATTTTCTGCCCTTGCAGTTGCACCTTTTGTCTGTTGATGTTTCAGATTTTCCTTAGCCCTTCACAGAAGAGACGATGGAGCCAGAAAAAGATGGGTAGTGTCTTGAAGCCTTTCTATCCATGTGGGCTCTCATTGGAAAGAAACAATCTTTCCTCACTTTTGCAAGAGGACACTCTTCATTTGAATCCCTATTCCCACTGCTCGTCATGTGCTCCTGTGTTTCAGAAGCTGCTTCGTCTTCAGAAAATCCTGCTTCTGAAGTGACTGGCACCTTAGAGATGCTTCTTATCACAGAGTTATGTGGAATATCACCCCTACTTTATGCCACATTCATAAACAGGGGATCTTAAATAGCTGGTGGTGGTGGTGTCTGTCCAAAGAGGAATAAGCCATTGCTAGAGCTGGTGCAGCCATCACACCATAGAGTGTGCTAAGCAGTAACTTCATAAACTGTTGATGCCAACGTAAGCCAGTGTTCTCATCAGAAAATGGTGTTTCCAGTGCTCCTCCTTTCTTTAGCTGCTGCTCTTCCATGCTTTCTCCTCCCTTGATCACACAGATGTTCTTGCACTTCCATCATGAAGTCTCCCAAAATCTGAGAGAGTAATTGTGGTCATTTTTTGCCTTAGATCATATCCCTAATTCACTTCATTGCAAAAGCATGTTTGTGCAACTGTGCTGTTGGCTTGTGGTGGTGTCGTTCTTCACCTGTGGGTTACGCAGGAGGAGAAGCACGAGGGGAGGTGATACCAGTTGAGGCATGTGCCATTTTGCCCTCTAAGGGCACCTCCCCGTTGGCTCCCTTGTTGACTCCCTGTGTGTCCTCCCATCTCTCTCACCTCACTTAGCTCCTTTGCTTTGGAGCCACCGCTGGGTTGGCCGAGAGGGTTCCTTTTTTGTTGGTTTTAGGGGTTTTGATGTTTGCTCCCTGTTGCCTTCTTCCAGTTTGAAGTCGGCCGCCTCCTGGCCCCTGGGCCACTGACCCTTGGGCGAGCTGTCGGGCTGCGCAGCGCACACCACCTTATCATCGGGGACACTCTTTCATTTCCATCTGGGGCTTTTGGTCTGGACTGGATCCATCGTGCCCGCGGCTCAGATTGATGGCCTTATTGACAATCAGGTTGACCCTTGTTCGGCCGCCTGACATGCTCTGTATTTCACGGGCCGGCATTTGATGCGTATCAAAGAGGTGGTCAGGTCATCAGAACAGCCAATTAAAACGATAAAGAAGGAGGAGTGGAAGATGAGAGTTTAACTCTTTCCAACCCATCAGAAACATCTTTATGAAGCTGGGGGTATTTTTTTTCTGCCAAAACGAGGGCTGGGAGGGAGGTGCGATCAAAGATCCTTCGCTGTAAAATTCATCTGTGGGAACTCTTTAAAAATGAACCGTCTATAGAGTTGTCAGGTATTTAGAGTTTGGAATGAGGCTGAATCAATTGCCCTCCTTTCCATTTTATTTACTTTTTTTGTCTGAACAGCATAATATAAAGGAGACTGTGAAATTCAGCATAGGTTAATGAATATGTAATAATAAATCTTAAGCTCAGACACTGCTTGGAAGACAAGACTTTTCTATCATCACTGTTGGAAAAGGAGTAAATGCACTCCTGTGATAGTTGCCAGTAGCTGACAGCTGGCAGAAAGTAATAAATTCAGGAGTTATTTAGCATCAGCTTCTGAATAATGGTATCAGAACATGAAGGACCTAATGAGGGAGAAGTGCTAGAGCCAGGAATTAAGAGTACCACTGGGATCGTGGGTAATAAAAGGTCTATCATCTGTCAATGGCTGATGTTCATACCAGCGCAGGGTCAGTCGCAGTTGCTTCGATGTTAATTTGGGGGCTGTGTTTTAAGACTACGCAGCCTTTCCTAAGACACCAGCAAAAATGCCTTAGACTTGTTTGCCTGCAGAGCTTTAATCCAGACTGGCACTGAAGTTTCCAGGTATGAGTTTTAACAGAAATGCTAACAAAATAAAGCTTGGATTGGGGATAAGTGTAGAAAGGTAACTTTTTGAACAGTTCTCCACATCACATGGAAAAGACAAGGGGTAATGGACTCAAGTTGCTCCTGAGGAGATTTTGATTGGACTCCAGAGGAAAATTTTTCACCATGAGAGCAGTTAGATATTGGAATAGTCTCCCAAGGGAATGGGTGGATTCCTCAACTTGAGGCAGTTTTAAGGCTCAACTTGACAGGGTTCTGGGCCAGCTCATTTAAACTGTATTTCTTTACCTTAAAGGGTTGGACTAGGTTGTTCTTGCAGTCCCTTCCAACCTGGTATTGTATGATTCCATGATCCCAATTTCTGGTTCAGAATTTCAGGCTGTCTTCATCTGTGCGGTGTCTCAATTCCCAGCCTATAATAGGGGGAAAAAACCTGCCTTGATTTCCCAAGAACGTTAAAATTTGTGTAACACAATGCTGCTGAGAACAATCTTGGTGTCTGAATAAGGGAAGAAGAACCAAAATCCTTCTACCCCCTCCAAATGCTGCCGTGCTTTGCTTGCAGAGCAGTGCACGCTCCTCAACGATCTCCATTTACCTGCTTGCACTTGTTGGGTTTTTGCTTTAATATCATTATCTAACTAATGCAAAGGCATTGAATCCATTTGCTGACTGTTGGGTAAATGATGGTTAAGTGTCAGGAGATTTATTTAATTGTCTAGCTATTAAAAAGAAGAAGAAGAAAAAAAAAGGTAGTCTGCTGAGTGAAAGCTTTTATGCTTTTAAACGAGGTATTGTTGTGATTGGGGTTTAAACAGCAGTGATTTCCTCAAAAATGCATTGGCAATAATCACCGGCTGGTTTGAACCTCCACGTAACTGTACCACCCTCACTGCCAAGAAACTCATCTGAACCACCGCCGATAATAATAGCTCTTTTTTTCCATTAAGCACACAGCAGATCTAATATTCAGGGACAGGAACATCTTCATTAGGCAGTACGGAAAGTGAATGCATTGTTCACAAATCAGCCTCGAGAATAATGGACTAGAGAGACTTCAGAGGTGAAGGATGGAGGTTGTGGGGGTGGGAAAGGGGCTTAAAGCTTCGTGAACCACATACGGTGAGGATTTTAGTGGGATACGGGCAATTGATTCCCTTAAGTGTCTTTGACGAGGCCGGTCCAGAGGTGCAGAAACTCCGGATGACTCATGGTAATACTGCTCAGTCTCATCGTGGTGTCTAAATGATCATTTTACTCTTTTCTATTTCTTCAATTAAAAAAGCCAAGAATACAAAGCTAATCCCTCTGGCGGAGTCAAACCCAGCAGCACAATGCTCACAGGTTTCTGAGGTGAGCCCCTGACCTGCAGGTGAGAAAACGGCTGCCCTTCAGTTTACCTGGATGTCTCGGAGACCGCTGAAAACCCTCGACTTCTTTGAAACGCAAACAAGTCAAACACTTTCTTTATGATTTTTTTTTCCATGGAATATCCATTTCCAAAGTGAATGCTATTTCCCTGCTAGCTCTCGTTCCAGAAATCCATCCTGTGCCAGGAGTGCAGCTCAAGGCGAGTCTTTGCCAGAGCTTTGGGTGGTGTAAAGAAAAATAGGGGGCCACTGGAAAAACACCTTGTAAACCCAAGGGCAAAGAGAGAGTTTCTCCGCTGGCCACCTTCTTAATTTCACATTCACTTGTACACTTAGGCACCAAGAGCTCCTGGTCCCAGATGTCCTGCTTGTGTAGGATGAAGGCTGACACTTGCCCTGAGGCTCAAGTTGGAATATTAGCTTCCCATTTCTCATTGCCACCCCCTGCCTGGGAAATCACAGGCAGGGCCAGCAAGGAGACCCAGTTTGTCTCTCTGTCAGCACACTGCCCCAGCGAGAGACGGGCTGTATGTGAGCAAAGCTAAGCTCCTTTTTCCTCCTCCTTGCCCTCATCAGTCCTAAGTGCCATTTAGCAATGTTGGCTGCCTGCTCCTCTCGGTTGGACACCGATTGCTCCCTGTTGGAGAGCTGTCAGTAAGGGAAAGGCCATACATCGCGGTGGGAAGTAATCTCGCCCAGCAGGGGAGCACCTCTTCTCAGCCAAAACAACGCGGCTTTGACAGGCTTGATGTATTTATTATCTCCTTGGTGCAGAAATACTGCCACTGCAGGCAGTGGAGCTGTGGGGGAGGATGCTACCGGTGACTTGGAAGGGAAAGGAGAGGTACAAAGTGCCAAGGAGTTGTCTGCAGACAGCTGATGGCAGGGTGCCAGAGTGGGCAAGAGGAAAGGAGGGTACAAAGGAAGGGAAGAGATTATCATAAAAAGTCAATTCCTTTTACTGCTGTGCTTAATTCATCTCCTGAACTCAAAGAGAAAAACCAAACAGCAAGTGTAAAAACAGATTACAGGTTACAGCTCAGATGGGGCATGGTGTCCCAGCCAGGCTGAGCGCATTGAAGGTTCCTTGGTGAAGAACAGGAATTGCTGGCTCTTGTCCCCATTGTCCTTCTGGACTTGGCTCCTATTTGGTCTTATATGGTGATCTAGGGGATGATTTCACACAGGTGCCATCTGCCAGACCCAGTTTGGGTCCATTTTTTCTCTGCAAAGCGTCGAAGGACATTTTGACTATACGGAAAAGCAGTCAGAATCTTTCAGGGGCAGAATTATGTTATATCCTCAGCAGCTGTACCAGTACATAGGCAAATTTAAACTCAGCATAGTTGACTGATTTGAAGTCCTCAACTCTT